>JAGDQP010033233.1:0-20792 GCA_022664845.1 Lepisma saccharinum
AAGCACCTAGTTTTCGTAGATTTCTCTGTGATAGTAGATCTATTTTTGTTTCCTTTTCCCTATGTTAACTCAAATTTTTTGTTCTTTCTTTTTCTCACTACGTCTGCTTAACAACGTCGCTCCAAAGCATCATATGACAACGATCAGACTAATTGGAACACACTACGGCAGCGGAAAGAGATGTTCTAACGGGACTTGGTAGAACCTGAAGTGATTTTTCTCTTGAGTGAATTTTTCATCAGGAAAAAACTGACAAAAAACCTAGTAGGATGCAAGGAGCGTTACAAGTCACAATGTCCTAAATCATCTTCATCCACCATGAAAAAAAAATACGTACTTATGACTAACTGCTCCCTTCAAATACTACAGATCACAGAATACGAGCTCTTAGCATGTTAACTGAACTTACCAACGAATTATCTTCATACATTATTGGCTGAGGACGAAAATACTCCGCTCCAGACTAAAGATTACTAAATATCAGATGATGAGGATACAGTGAATTGGCTTGTTTTCTGATATTTGAAAATTATTCGGAACTTGATAAGGAGGTTGAATACTGGATTATAAATTTGGCTCTCCTTTTCCCTTGTGTGCTTCCTAGAATGCCTTCTCCTCAGTTTTCCTCAAGGTAGAATTCCAATGATTTTCAACTGAACTGGCACTCCTAGGTAAAACAAAACAAGTTCGATCATCAAACAAGTATTATCGATTTTTAAGGACATTTAAATGTTGCTACCACTGTAAAGGTCAAGGAAAGTTCTCCCTATTTCTTATCTAAGATAGGTCACAGCACATAAATACTAGTAAAATGTAACAAAAAAGAGCAGAAAATTGGAATTTTCGAGAATTTGAATATTAATATTCCGCTCTCTCATTAAAACATTTCGAGACAAGCCAGAAATATTTCATGATTTGTGCCTGAAACAAATTTCTATAGAAGGACCTATTCTTTTGACAAATATCCATGATTATTTCATGCTAGAGCTAGATAATTCTGTTCCTGGGAGCTAGAAGCGCGTAAGTCACTAATCCTTGTTGTCCAGAAAATAGAAAAATATACTTCCTTTCACATAAAAACTAAATATCAGACTCGCCTACCAACATTATTAGCAAGTTTATAACAAGAATCGAACAAACATTATTTGATGCCTTTTTCGATGCTGTACACGATTGCTCTTATCACATTATAGCCAAAAAAATAGGACTTACGCGCTTCTAGCTCTCAGGAACAGAATTTATGCTGCTGCCTCTAAGGGAGTATATGCTCTTGTACCCAGCGAACGAACTGCAATACAAAATATCCAAATGAAGTGGAATCTTTGTGAATCCAATTGACAAAATACTTCAAACAGCATCTCTAGCTGAATATTTTTTAAAAAATATTTATTTTCGCCTTTTTTATTCGTGTTTTAATAAGTGACTAAGAGAAAATATTAGTCTCTTAAACAGAACAGAGCTCGATTCAACTCAACTGATATGTTACCTAAGTTAGATTTCGTATCTACACAACACTCACTGCCTGAAGCTCCCTACAGAGTGACATATCTTATTGCTAAGGACAAAGAAACATATATTAGTTAGACTCTACTAAAGTCTTGTTACATTCAAAGGGTTGAAATTGTTTTTGGAGATCAACAGAAGAATCAGATCACTCAAAGACCTCTGTCAAATAACATCATCAGAGCAACAATTTAGATATATCTTATATTTTCCCTCAATGAATTGAATTCGCTTCTGGGATTTATTCGCGGGACATCTATGGCTCAGGATGAGATAGGGCAGGGAAAGCATGTAGAAAAAAGTAAGCTAGGGCATAAGTTGAAGGAACCATTTCGGCATTTTCCTATGTTCCTTGCTGTGACTGTATCACGACGGTCGGCCGCTGCTTTCGAACCCAAGGGTCTTCCGAATGCGAAGCCAGAATTGGCTCAATGCTTATGTTCCTCTTTCTACGTTGCAGAAATCCAGAACATCTAACCATCCTTATCAATCAAGCATCCTTACTCCTCCGAATCTCAACTACTTTATCTCATACCGAAACACATTTCACATCACGGTCGCACATTTGGCGCAACTTCTCGTGTCAGTAACTTGAAAATTCTCAATCCTAATTCACTTGCCACAGTTAGGAAGGGATGGTAGCAGATGCATACAGAGGTATCCTCTCAGCCAATGTTGAACATGGCCTCCTGTATGTCACTTTCCTGCGTTCCAATACTTCATTATTTCCGATGCTTGCTTCATCCTTTCTCTTATTCCTTCCGTTTGATAAATTACATATTACCAATCCGCTGTTTCTTTAACCTCTTTATTCCTCAAAGCATTTTACCAACTCCCGATTACTTTCCTCCCTTCATTTCGCTCACCGCTTTTCCTGTCACTTTAGTGATGTTTCCGCTTTCATGACCTGGTCACGTTGTAACCTAGCTGTAAGTTGGCAACAGCTGATCACTTCTCTGCATCTCTCTTTCGTTTCTTGGCGAAACGGCTTGGTCTTAATGAAGTGTTCCTATTCCTGTTTGTATTTCCAATCATATAAGTAACATTTTTAACCTTATTGTATCATAGTCACTGTACAGAGTGTAACAAGACCTCGGGGATAACTTCGGGGGTGAGTCCAAATATTTAAACAAGAGAAACAGTGGAAATTCAGCAGTGTTTCAGAGATACAAGATGCCGAAAGCGTCGTAAAATAAATGTTAGGGTATAATAGTTTTAAAACACGAACACTAGATATGTGGCTGCATGTTACCGTCAAAAACATCAAGCCTGCGCGAACACAAAATGAATATTCCGTAGTTGTGTCAGAGATTTCCCTCAGGAACAAGGAAATTCCCATAAGTTTTTTGACGGAAGGTTGTAATGAGCAGTAGCTAAACGATTTTCCGTGTGAGTAAATATGGCATACGTCATCACCGGCATCCAAACGGGCAAAGATATTCAATCTCTTTGATAACAAATAAACAGAACATTCGATTAAAGTATGCAATTCTTACTCCCGATTGTTATGCGACTTTCCTTTAACAAAATCGTTCAGCGTATGGAATCTGCTTGAGATATTGACTTGGCGCAAACGAATTATGGTTTTCCGTTGCACAGACATCCACGCTCATTTTGACCCATTCACGCTTATTCTCTTTGGTTCAGAGAATTTCTTGTAATTCCCTACTTCCTTTGCCGAACTTCGGAATATGGATTGTTGGTTCGCGCAGGTTTACTAAAGTCTCTGTCCGTAATATCCCACCTCAGCTCTAGTGTTCGTGGTTTTAAAACTATGACGTCCTAATCCCTACACAATCATGTTTGCCACCGCTTTCGGCATCCTGTATCTCTGAGAGGGGACGGAATTTCCAATCCGTTCATTAACAATTTGTCCTTGTTTCAATATCAGGACCCACATCCCGAAGTTTTCCCCGATGGCTTGTTACACCCTGTATACAATAATCTTATAATTACTTAAAGACGGTTTCTAGCGCAATGATGGTTTTCTGTCGTTGCTTTAACTAACTAACCTCACTGCTTAATTTGTTAGAGCAACGACGGATTGCTCACGCAGATATAGACGGAAGCGATCTGTGTAATGATGATAATGGTGAAAAATTATCATCATGAGATGGTGCGATATCAATTTAATACCTCCGAGAGGAGTGGGCCACAGGACACAGTACTTTTACACTTCTTAAAGAGCACTGTTAAAAAAGGAAGGTTCTTGTAATAAAATATTTTTGTTAATTAATAGAGTCAATTATGAAATGTTAATAATTTTAAGTGGTTTCCTTAAAGCAATTGATGTATTAGCAATTTGTTTCTTTGAAGCACTAATTCCTACGCAAATTCTCATGTATTTCACTTAAAACTGCAAACGGACCCTGGCCTTCAGAAACTAGTGTCGACACGAAGTATGGCAATTATTAGATACGAACGCACAATTTTTATGTACCGTACTTTCTGTGAAAATAATAATATTAACGGCGTGAGTGTAGTTCGAGCTTCCTTTAAGTAAGCAATAAATTTAATACTTGTAACGTATACTAACCTAACCTGAAGTGAGTAATCTATAAAGGAAGAACCAATTTTGAATCACTGCAAACCAACTTACTCAATTTGGAATGCTCAAATCACTGCCTCTAAACTCAATCTAGAATTTCCAGCTTCCCAAGCAGTACATAACGGAAAGCTGTTGAGAACGTCGCTAACTTATGGCTAGGATATAGAACATTTTGTTGTTCTCGTGTACAAGCGCACGGGCAGTGTGAGTACACGGAAGAAGCTACGTGGTCTTGCTATTCATACTCTTCACTCCGGCAATTTACTAGTACTATATGGAGTTGAATGTATTTAAATTGTTACTTTCCTTATTTCAGATCCATCGAATGGAGAATGTAATGCAAAATCAAAAGGTGATATCAGTAAAAAGTTACCATATAGAAGGGTGTTTGCGTGTGTTCTTGCACTCACATCACGCCTTGATTTTACATCTCATTCTGCATTCTAACACTCCGAAATAATGTAATAACATTTGAAGTAGCGTTTCTTCAAACCCCAAAACAGAAGCATCTAATATAAATAATTAATGTTCATCGCCACACCATCTGAACTCTGTTGAAGGCCTTTAGGCAGCTTTGCCTCAGTCGGGAGAGGTAATGACTGAAGAATTGGTGGAATGAAGAACGTAGGAGGAAACGGAAGAGCTTCAGGAAGACCCACGCACACGGTGTTTGTCCACCACAAAGGCCTCATGATGCGAGCTGGGATGGAACCACACCTCTCGTAAATACCCTCTAATATTGTCATTTGAACGAGTCTACATCTTCCCAACGGTCTCTTTCCCTTCGGAATATCAACCCCTACCGAATATGAAATACAATATTCATTTTTTTCTGACCGATCTACATAGTTTTCCCATCTTAGTTGTCGTGATCTCATTAGTGTTACAATTTCGAGCTAATCGTCTAAGTCTGTGGAGCCTCCTCCGTTCAACTATTCCCACGTATCATTCTCATAGCCTTGTTTTCAAGCACTTAGAACCTATGTTCATATCCTCCAACTTTCGTGACCTTAAAGAATTACCGTTATAATAACTGTTCCGTATGTATTGAGTTCTAACTTCCTTGATATTAAACGTGAGGTTAGAAGCTGCTGGCGGAAAGGAAACATGCGTTGCCCAATACTAATCTAATTTTTATAAAATAAAATCAATGACAGTAGATTTGGATTAATTTTGTTTTTGTTTATCTTTGTATCAGAATAATTTTCGGAAATTGGGTACCATCCGAATCTCTATATATTCTTGGATTTGGATTTGAAAGTCTTCAGTTTATCCAGAAATATCTTCCAAGGAGGAAAATTGGTCTGATGTGGATTAGAACACATCGTTCAGAATAGTAAGACCGTTTCACTACATTAGTCCAGGCAAATTAACCCGTATCTAGCGTGTAGAAGGAAAAAATACTACAAAGCTAATTTCTTCTGGAAAGTATTACAGGGACCTCCGTGGCCTACCACAGAAAAATCCGCTGAAATTCATTTTCGGGAACATGGAAATTCCTAAAATCCCGGAAACATCCGCCACTTTTGATTGTTCTAATAAATTTATTTCTTTGAAATAGTATGTCAGTTGTAGAAGGAAACAAATATTTGAATCCTAGTTTCTTCTGGGAAGTGCTAAGAGGACCTACTTGACCTACCACAAAAATTTTCGTAAAATCTACATGAAATCCCCGTACCGTCCAGTATTTTGGGTTTTGCGAAACAAATTTATTCCTCCTTAACGATTTGTCGTACGGTCATGTGGTTTGTAGCAAGTTAATACCAGAAAATATAATTTGTATATAATTGTTTGCAAATTAGAATTTTTTGTATATAATTTTTGCAAATTAGAAAACAATTCTGAACAACTGTATTCACCTATAAATAAAATCGTACACAAGACAGAGCTTTAAGTTATTATTCTCCCCTCAAATTCTTACTCTTATTCTTGCCCCAAATTATTGTTCTTACTTTAAACGATCAGATGAAAGCCACGCTGCTGCTGTATGACAACTTACCCATTGAGCAGTGCCTGTGACTTTCATCTGGATCCTCAAAACCCGTAACTTGAATTAAGGATAACAACTTAACGCTCTATTTTATTTTTTATTTTTAGATGAATATAAGTACTCAGAATTTTGTTTCGAATTTGAGAAAATTATATACAAAAAAGTTCTATCTTTTTAGGAGTAACCCTCGTGTTGTACTTTCAGATTATTTTCTGGTATCAACGTAGTAGATTGATACAAACAACATGAACGTACGACAAACCGTTTAAAGAAAACAAATTTCTTTCCGAAAACTTAAGATGGTGGACGTTCAGGGATTTCAGGTAGATTTTAATGGCATTTTTCTGTGGTAGGTCCCCTTAGCACTTCCCAAAGAAAAAATGATTCAAATATATGTTTCCTTCTACAACTGACATACTATTTCAAAGAAATAAATTTATTTGAACAATCAAAGGTAGCGGATGTTTCAGGGATTTTAGACATGTTTCCCAAAGAAAACTTCAAGCAATTTCTCTGTGGGAGGTCAGGCGGTCTCTTAGCAGTTTCAAAAAGAAATCAGGATTGTAGTATTTGTTTTCTCCTTCAATTGATCTATTACACAAAAGAAAGAAATTTGTTTAAAAAATTCAAGATGGCGCATTGAGAGATTTTTGTCACGTTTCTCTCTGTGGTAGGTCACTCTCCTTAACACTTTTCTGAAGAAATTAGCTTTCTAGTATTGCTTTTCTTATTCAATCGACAAAATATTCTGAAGAAACACATTTGTTTTGAAAATTCCAAGATGGAGGATGATTAAGGGATCTCTGACATATACCCCAAGGGGAATTTTCGTTGATTTTTCTGTGGTAGGATTCGAAGGTCCCTTAACACTTTCTACAAGAATCTAAATTTGTAGTATTGTTTTCCGTTTTCAACGGACAAAATAGTCGCAAGAAATTCATTTGTTTTGAAAATTCCAAGATGGCGGACGTTTAAGGGATTTTAGGTGTGTTCTCCAAGAGGGATCCCCTTAACACTTTCCCGGTGAAAATAGCTTTCTAGTATTTTTTTCCTTCTACAACCCTAATTTCCCTATACTATAAATAAACCAAAATTTAAACACCAAAATTAGTTAAACAAAACACAAATGTCTTCCTAAACGTCGGCTTTCTGTCTTTCCTTTAACTTAATAGCCTCTAGGAGTTATGTGCGTAATCCATCATTGCTCTAACAAATGAACCTGGAAGTGAAAAAGTTAAAGCAACGCCAGGAAACCCTCGCTGCGCTGGACACAGCCTAACTTAAATATGAAGGAAACTAGAAATGGTTTATCGAAAGCAACTCTACATTTCGAGGCAGTTACTCATCTTCAGTAGTAGAATAGTTTGAATAAGCTGCTAAGGTGGCAGACGCCAACATAAAGAAGACAATAGGCAAATGTGTTGTAGGCCAGCTCTGACCCGCACAATCAACCCTGCGTAGCACACTCTACGTAGCAGAAACAGACTGTTCCTTAAACCTGCGTGTCACTAATCACCGTCACCTTTCCGTGATTAACAAACCTGATGCCCCAGTTCCCGCACACGCGCAACTGCACAACACTGTCTTTGATGCAAGTTTCCGTGTTGGCGTGATCCATTCTTCCCAACCATAAACACATCCACACAGCGTCTTTATGAGGGAGCCTTCATTTAGGGGTTGAGAGCCCTGCAATAACATTTTATCCCATTCTTCTACCATCCACGTTGCCCTTACTTAGCCTCTAATTTTCCTTAACGCCTTACGCGTTATTTTTCTCATCTCAGTACCGGTACCATTTATCTTGATTATATATTAATTCCGCTGTCTCGGATTGGTTTTTCTTTCCTGCCTACCTTTTTTATTTTGATTGACTCTACACCCGTCTCACATTTTAATACACGAAACCCTGCATTAGTCGTTTTGCAACAGTAGTGCGGGCACGCAACAAATTTATCTGTTGTCTTTGACGTGGACGTGAGCCGTCTTGGATTCCTTATCTTGGCAGTTATTACAAGTGATACTACTAAAGATGGGAAACTACATCGTAACGCATAGTTACTTTTAATATAGTTTTGTATTAATTTACATGAGTGTACTCGCTCTTTTTCATTAAATTTTAGCTTTTCTACTGCCTGTTCTTGTACTTCATGTACACAAAGGATAAAATAAGAATGTTGAGGACACACAGACAGATCCACAAAAGCTTCACACACAAGCAGAAATCGTCGAAAATATGTTTATCAAAGACAGAGAAGAGTGGCTGCCACACCGAAAGCTCTTTAACAAAGAACCCAAATCGTCTCGGCGGGAAAATAATTTAAGTAGAAAAAAAGAAAACTGAGAAGCAAGGTAGGTAACGCAAGTTGTAAAGAATTTTCTTAAGGACAGTGGGAGATCCATAGAGGTGGCCCCCTGCCCCTTAAAGGAAAATAAAAACTATTTACGATAAATTTATACCGTACCGTAAACACGGGTTACTTGAGCCCAAAGTTTTCGATATTTGTTACAACTGTGAAAATAAAATAATGAAATAAATAAAATTTGATACTGAGTGGCTATTGGCTGAAATTAATGTTGGTTAATAAAACAAGAAAATGTAAACTTTCTGGTCCGTCTAAGATTTATATATTACGCTTAAGTTACCCCCATCTAGTTAGTGCTTTGTTCCTTCCAGAGTCCATAACAAAATGACGTGTGTGCGTGTTCACCACTGAACAACTGAGCCTCACAAAGTTTAAAACAGTGAGTGACAACGCAGCCTGTTTCTGAATATCGAAGGATTTACTAGAAACATGAGTTGCCGATTCATTCAACATAACTCTTATGATGGGCAATGTAAAGCCAATATCTCAAACAAAAGATGGCAGCACTATCTCCGTATATGTATAATATATTTTTATCGTTGCACGAAATTTCAATGCCGCTCCTACAAATTCAATAGGAAGGATGTTCATAACTATTTTGAGAGTTCTATCCGTGCCGATTTTTTAACTTTTCTTTCTTGTTCTTTGATGAGAGAGTTTCATTGTTATACGTTTTTATATTCATTACAAGAATAAAGCGATTTCAACAATGAACAAGAAAAATATGTCGGCACAGATAGAACTGTTGAATTGGTTATGAACTCTCTAGGGTTGAATGTGTAGGAGCAATATTGAAATTCCGTGCAACGATTAAAATACGTTATTCATATATGGAGATAGTGCTGCCCTCTTTTGTTGGAGATCTTGACTTTACATTAGCCTAAATGTACTTTTAAAGTTCTGATGCCACGACTTTAATCCTTTTCTTTGGCAACGATGATACAACTACTCCGTTTATACCATGAAGATGATTATTACATTGCGTATTTTATCGTGCCCGATTAGACTTAGTTTCTTCTGACATAAGTGCCCAACGTGTTAAAAAATTAGATTTATATCTGGTTTCCCACCAGAGATAAGAATCTCCAATATCCATACCACAGCGAGCCCGAGTATTATTCACACCAAATTTGTAGTTCCCTTCAAATTGAAATATCAAAGTTCAAATATTTACCGTAGTTTACTTCTGACATAAATGTATAACGCGCGAAGAAATCAGGTTTTTATATTTTGTTCCAGCAGAGATATTGGGCATAAACGATTTTTTGGATTTTCAAAAATTCATAAAAGAATAACGAAGCATATATCAATCAGCCTTCAAGATACTTTGACACAGGTTTGTTAACAGTGCACAAAAAATCAACTTTGGTATTCAATCTCTTCCGGGTGAAGAAGAGTCCTGAAAAACGGAAGTTTCTATTTCAACAATCATATTTGGATACCATTTTGACCAGTTTGATTACGTTTTAGGTTTTGCATGCAGAGGATTAAAATTATCAAGCGGATTTTAAATTCCTTGAGCTATAGTAGCCTACAGGCCTTAAAATAAATTTAATTTAACTTGAGACAGACCTCCACAGCAAGCCTCACCAGGATATAATTTAACCATTTGTACTTTACCATACATACCCTCTCTCCCATACCATACGCACTCATCTGTTCCTTTGGCAATCTACTTCAAGACTATAAGAATGTCATGATGCGCTGAGGACTAAAGGAATGGTATTTGGTAGATAGGTAGACTGGTGTAGATAAGTAGTCTTCAAATGATGAAATTATCTCTCACTTCAAACGTGTCGAGAGCTAATGCTGCTCTCATGATTACAGAAAAAAAACCGCGTAGATGTTTTGTAAGAAGAATAGAAGGACGTGAAATATAGCTTAAGAATACAAGAAAAAAAAACACTGGTACTTATCGTGTCTAAGTCCATAGCACGTTAAGTAGTAGTGCTTTTCCCCCTTGTTTTCTTCCCCTTCCTTCTATTCTTACAACAAATATTTAGGCGTTTTTTATGAGACATGAGAGCAGCATTAGCTCTCGAAACGTTAGAAGTGAGATATAATTTCATCACCTGAAGACTACCGTCATCAGGGGTGAAGTCGATCATTATTAAATGTTGTGATTTTCCACTCCAACCACAGCGTGGCTACATGAAACAACAGTAGTACCTTAGTATCATTGGTACGAAGGGATTAACATAGTTTCACGCAACAACCAGATGCTAGGATTGCAAATACTGAGCATTTGGTTGGGAACGACTTCACCCCCGATGACGGTACTCATCTACACCGGTAATTACTTCAAGACTGTTTCAATAACCGCTCCTTAGCCTGTACGGAAGGGGAATAGCCTCGTCACCTCGTCCGTAAATAATCTGACCGTGCCGAGAATCACAGGAAATTCTATCTAACTTCCTGTGAAGCTCCCTCAGCTCCAATCTTTTGACTCAGTTCCATACTAACCTGGTACACTTCTCAAAATAGCCCAGCCCATCGTGCATACTTCCCCCGAAACCGACAGAGCTTATTCTGTAGTCCCTCGTAGATCAGTGTCAATACGATTCGACCAAAGCTAGACCCATATAGGTCCCTCTTATCAATCTGGTACATCCAAAGTGTTCCGCTGCAGAACCTGTCCTGTTTTTTTTTTTTTTTATCCCAGTCTAATTTTTGACCATTCATTGCTCACAAGACTTTCTCCTTGTGACAGTTCTCCAACCTTATATACCTCTACTGTATCCTCTGTCTCGCGTTTTACTTTGGCGAGACCTCTCATGATTCGAATTATCGTTACTCCTTCAATTACCTCATCTCTCTGTACTCCGAAACACTTCCTATCACAGCTGTACTTTTTAACGAACCTTCCGTGTTAGTATCCGGAAAATTCTCAATCCTAAACCATCTACCACAGTATAAATATACGAGCATACTCTGTTTTGTCCCCCCCCCCCAAAATTATGGACATTGTCTTAATTTTCTTTTTTAAGAAATATCATTAAAGTTTCCCGAGAAATTTCCTTTACTTACTGTTTTGCATATTGTTTTCTACTCGTTCTTCATTTTGTTTTATTACTTACAACTGTTTCTTTATCCTTTTATCTTCGTAAGAAGTGGCGGATTCAGAAGTTTCTTGATGAGGGGGGGCGGAGACATAAAATAGACCAGGAACATTTTCAGCTAAGTGAATATTTAAGTACCGTAAACACGGGCTACTTGAGCCCTAAGGTCCTACTTAAGGCTATGAGCTCGCAATTCAACTACGGACAACAAAAGACTTTCACGTAGTTAGACGTTTTCCTAGTATGGGACCATTCCCTAGAACTGGAACAGTTGTTGATGATGCAGAAGCTCCACCACAGAGAAGGGCAGCGTTTGTTGTTTCATTCGATATATTGCTTCATTTCTTCCAACCATAAGTCTCATCTGTGCACAGTAGATGCATGACCTTAGAAATCAGATAAGTGCGTTTGTAATGTATTCCTCCCGAAACTAATTCCCAACTTATTATTTTGTTGTGTTGAGAATATATTATTTTAAAACATTCGTTGTACACAACTTCTGAGCCGAACCTATAAAAAGCTGGTTACTTGAGCCCAGACTGACGGTGCTATCATCCAGATTTAACATGGGCTCAAGATGCGTGTAAACAGTTTGTATTCTATTTATGTTCTTATAAGAAGAATGTATGGTATGTTATGGTCAGGGACGTATTTATGGGTGGGTCGGAACCGCCGTAAAATGCAGAACTGTGTGTAAAAGTAATATCATTTTAGGCGTAATGATGTGAATTTTCTATACATTGGACACGCAAACACAGTTTAGACCCAACTCACCACCATACCTAAAAGCTTCGGACTATCTCAGGAACCAGTTGCTGGATACGTGCCTGGCCATGCTTTAATATTCAATTTCAAGCGCCTTGCAGTTTGCGCCTTGCAGTTTGCGGCTTAAAGTAAAAAAAAAGGGGGGGGGGTGCGGTTCATGTGAAATACCATAAATGTTGATAGATATCCCAAGAAATTGTGACGTGACAATATACTGCACTCCAACGTAAAATGTGTTGCCTTTGTCTAAGTGCCAGTTTCTTTCAGTCGTAACCAACGTTTCGTTGTCTGCAACATTGTTTCATTTAGTCTTGACGCTTGTTTTCTCAGCCTTGTTTGCTACCAGAAAACTGCTGACTTTTGCATCAACACAACCAGGATTTGGCATCTTTTGTACAAGGACAAGTCTATTATTAAAGAACCTTATTCTTACTTGGTCCCAGATCATTGTGTAATGGACTGTGAAAGGAACAAAGTACTACAGGGGGTAACTTGAGCCTAATATATATACATTAGACGGACCAGAAAATTACATTTTCTTGTTTCATCAACCAACATTAATTTACATTTCAGCAAGTAGCCGTCCAGAATCAAATTTGAATTATTTCATTACTTTTATTTTCACAATTGTAAATAACTAAATTAACCCGTGTTTACGGTACGGTATAAATCCCCTCCTATTGTTGTTTTATCATGAAATATGAATGCTGTATCCCCAAAGATTGTTATTCGTACATAAGTTTGATTTGTCTGGAAACAAATCGATTCATTATCCGAAATAAACTGTTAAAATAATGCTATAAATTTCAAAAGAACTTTCCTTTGAGGGGGACTGGGTCTATGGATCTCCCACTGTCCTTCAGAAAAACTCTTAACAACTTGTGTTACCTATCTTGCTGTTCACTGCTGTCGCATTTCTCAGTTTTCTTTCGTTTACTTAAGTCATTTTTCCGCCGTGACGATTTGGGTTCTCTGTTAAAGAGCTTTCAGTGTGGCAGTCACTCTTTTCTGTCTTTGATAGAAACATATTTTGGACGATTTCTGCTTGTGTGTGAAGCTTCTGTGCATCTGTCTGTGTGTCCTCAACATTCTTATTTTATCCTTTGTGTATATGAAGTACTAGAACAGGCCGAATAGGCAGTAGAAAAGGTAAAATTGAATAAAAAAGAGTGAGTACACTCATGTAAATCAATACAAAACAACATTAGAAGTAACTATGCGTTACGATGTAGTTCCTCATCTTCAGTAGTATGACGTGTAATAACTGCCAAGATAAGATAACTGCCACGTCAAAGAAAATAGACAAATTTGTTGCGTGGCCGCAGTACTGTTGCCAGACGACTAATGCAGGGTTTCATGTTAAAAAGTGAGATGGGTGTAGAGTCAGTCAGAATGAAAAAATGTAGTCAGGAAAGAAAAACCAACCCGAGATAGCGGAAATTATTATATTATCAAGATATAGAGATGGTAAAAATAGCGTGTAAGGCGTTTAGGAAAATCAATTAGAAGCTAAGTAAGGGGAACGTGGATGGTAGAAGAATGGGATAAAATGTTATTGCAGCTTTAGACCTGGTTTCAATTTTGATCTCAAACCCTCCTTCGTAAAGACGCTGAGTGGATGTGTTTATGGTTGGAAAGACATGGATCACGGTAACACGGAAACTTTCATCAAAAAGAGAGTTGTGCAGCTGCGCGTATGCGGGTACTGGGGCATCAGGTTTGTTCGTCACGGAAAGGTGACGGTGATTAGTGACACGCACGTTTAAGAAACCGTCTGTTTCTGCTACGTAGAGTGCAGGGTTGATTGTGCGGGTCAGAGCTGGCCTACAACACGTTTGCCTATTGTCTTTGATGTTGGCGTCTGCCACCTTAGCAGCTTATTCAGACTTGTGAATGTACTTTCATTCTACTACTGAAGATGAGTAACTGCCTCGAAATATATAGTTGCTTTCCATAAACCATTTCTAGTTTCCTTCATATTTAAGTTAGGCTGTGTCCAGCGCAACGATGATTTTCTGTCGTTGCTTTAACTTTTTAACTTACAGATCCATTTGTTAGAGCAATGATGGATTACGCACGTACAGGCTGTTAAGTTAAAGGAAAGACAGAACGCCGTCGTTTATTAATACATTTGCATTTTCTTAAACCAATTTGGTGTTAAAGTTTTGGTTTATTTATAGTATAGGCAAATTAGGGTTGTAGAAGGAAAAAATTACTAGAAAGTAATTTCTTCTGGAAAGTGTTATGGGGACCGTCGTGACCTACCACAGAAAAATTCCTTGAAGTTACCTTTGGAGAACATGTCTAAAACCTCTTAAACATCCACCACCTTTGATTGTTCAAATAAATTTATTTCTTTGCAATAGTATGTCAGTTGTGGACAGAAACAAATATTTGAAGCCTAATTTCTTTGGGAAGTGTTAAGGGGCCCTACCACAGAAAATGCCCTTAAAATCTACCTGAAATCCCTAAAACGTCCACCATCTTGAGTTTTCCGAAACACATTTATTTCTTTTAAACGGTTTGTCATACGTTCATGTTGTTTGTATGAATCTACTACGTTGATACCAGAAAATATTCTGAAAGTATAACACGGTTTACATCTATGAAAAAAATGTATATAATTTTCCCAAATCAGAAACAAAGTTTTGAACAACTGTATTCATCTAAAAGGTTAAAAAAAATACATAAAATAGAGCTTTAAGTTGTAATTCTTATTTCAAATTACGGCTATTGAGCGCCTAGATCAACGTCACTGGCACAGCTCAATGGGTAAGTTGTGATACAGCAGCAGCGTGGCTTTCATCCGATCGTTTAAAGTAAGAATAACAATTTGGGGCAAAAATACGAGTAAAAATTTGAGGGCAGAATAATAACTTAAAACTCTATCTATTGTATTTTTTATTTATAGATGAATTCAGTTGTTTAGATTTTTTTCTAATTTGCAAATAATTATATACAAAAAAAGTTCTAATTTTGCAAAAATTAAATAAAAAATTATATTTTCTGGCATTAGTAGATTCCTACAAACCACATGACCGTACGACTAATCGTTAAAGAGGAATCAATTTGTTTCACAAAACCCAAAATGCTGGACGTTTCGGGGATTTCATGCAGATTTTAGGGATTTCTTCTGTGGTAGGTCCCCTTAGCACTTCCCAGAAGAAATTGGGCTTCAAATATTTGTTACCTTCTGCAACTGACATACTATTTTAAAGAAATACATTTATTTGAACAATTAAAGTTGACGGATGTTTCAGGAATTTTAGACATGTTCCCCAAAGGGAATTTCGAGGGATTTTTCTGTGGAAGGTCAGGAGGTTCCTTAACACCTTAAAAGAAGTAAGGACTAGTATTTGCTTTCTTCTCCGATCGATGTATTATTAGAAAGAAAGAAATGTGTTTGAAAAATTCGAAATGGCGGATGTTTGGGAGATTTTTGGCATGTTTCCCCAAGAGGATTTCAAGGGATTTTTCTGTGGCAGGTCACGGAGTCCCATTCAACACTTTCTAGTATTGTTTTCCTTGTTCAACCGACAAAGTATTCGGAAGAAATACATTTGTTTTGAAAATTCCAAGATGACGGTAGTTTAAGGGATTTTTGACATATTCCCCAAGAGGGATTTTTCTGTGGTAGGTCACTCTAGATTTCCCCTTTACAAGCTAGATACGGGTTAGTTTGCCTGGACTATTGTAGTAAAGCAGTCTTACTATTCTTAACGATGTGTGATAATCAACATCAGACCAATTTTCCTCCTTGGAAGATATTTCTGGATAAACTCATGACTTCCAAGAATATATAAAGATTCGGATCGTGCCCAATTTCCGAAAATTATTCTGATACTAAGATAAACAAAAACAAAATAAATCCAAATCCACTGTTATTGATTTTATTTTATAAAAAATAGCTTAGTATTGGGCAACGCATGTTTCTAATCCGCCAGAAGCTTCTAACCTCACGTTTAATATCAAAGAAGTTACAAGTCAATACATACGGAACAGTTATTATAACGGTAATTCTTTACGGTTACGAAAGTTGGAGGATATAAACATAGGTTCTAAGTTCTTGAAAATAAAGTTCTGAGAATGATACATGGGAATAGTTGAACGGAGGAGGCTCCACAGACTTAGACGATTAGCTCGATATTGTAAGACTAATGAGATCACGACAACTAGCATAGGCAAACCAAACTTTTTCCTGTAGTTTCGTCTGGGGTTGATATTCCGGAAGGAAAGAGAATGTTGGGAAGATCGAGACTTCGTTGAAATGACAATATTAGATTGGATTTACAAGAGGTGTGGTTCCATCCCAGCTCGTGTCATATGGCCTTTCTGGTAGAAAAACACCGTGTGCGTGGGTCTTTCTGAAGCCGTTCCGTTGCCTCCTACATTCTTCATTCCACCAATTCTTCAGTCATTATCTCTCCCGACTGAGCCAAAGCTGCCTAAAGGCCTTCAACAGATGGTGTGACGATGAACATTAATTATTTATATTAAATGCCTCTGTTTTGGGGTTTGAAGAAAATCTATTTCAAAAGTTATTACATCATTTCGGAGGGATTGAATGCAGAATGTGATGTAAAATCAAGGCATGATGTGAGGGCAAGAACACAAGCAAACGTCCTTCTAGATGGTAACTTTCCACTGATATCACCTTTTGATTTTGCATCATATTCTCCATTCGATGGATCTGAAGTAAGGAAAGTAACAATTTAAAAACATTCAACTCCATATAGTACAAGTAGTTGATTGCCGGAGTAAAGAGTATGAATAGTAAGACCACGTAGCTTCTTCCGTGTGTAATAGAATTCACACTATCCGTGCGCTTGTACACAAGAACAACAAAATGTTCTGAATGTTAGCCATAAGCTAGAGACGTTCTCAACACCGTTCCCTTATGTACTGCTTGGGAAGCTGGAAATTCTTTGCTACTGGCAGTGATTTGAACATTCCAAATTGACTAAGTTGGTTTGCAGTGATTCAAAATTGTTCTTTCTTTATAGATCACTCTCGTCAGGTTAGGTTAGTTTACGTTAGAAATATTAAATGTTTTTGCTTGCGCAAAGGAAGCTCGACCTGCCAGAGGCAAGCTACACTCAAGCCGTTATTATTATGTAAATTAATTCAAAACAAACCACTTAAATTATTAGCATTTCATAATTGACTATGAATTAACAATAATATTTTATTACAAGCACCTTCATTTTTTAACAGTGCTCTTTTAGAAGTTTAAGAGGAGAGTGTTCTTTTGCCCACCTTCATTTTTTAACAGTGCTCTTTTAGAAGTTTAAGAGAAGAGTGTTCTTTTGCCCACTTCCCTCAGAGGTAAATAATTGATACTCCACCATCTCATGATATTAATTTTGCATCATTACCCAGATCGCTTCCGTCTATATCTGCGTCAGCAATCCGATGTTGCTCTAAGAAATTCAGCAGTGAGGCTAGTTAGTGAAAGCAACGACAGAAAACCATCGTTGCGCTAGACACAGTCTTTAAGTTATTAAAAAGATTTAGGTTACACAGGGTGTAACCAGCCGTCGGGGAAACTTCGGGATTTGAGTCCGGATATTGAAACAAGGAAAAATTCTTAATGAACGAGGTGGAAGTTCCGATGCCTCTCAGAGATACAGGATGCCGTAAGCGCTGGCAAATATGTTTGTGGGGTGTTTTGGGGGGAATTAGGACCTCATAGTTTTGAAACCACAAACACTAGAGCTGAGGCGGGATATTACCGTCAGAGTCTAAACCTTCGCGAACCAACAATCCATATTTCAATATTCGACAAAGGAAGTAGGGAATTCCCAAAAATTTTCTGAAGTAAAGAGAATGAGCGTGAATGGGTCAAAATGAGCTTTAATCTCTTCCCAACAGAAAAAAAATTCGTTTGCGCCAAGTCGATATCAAGAAAATTCCACACGCTGAACGAGTTTGTTAAAAGGAAAGTTGCATACCAATTAGGAGTAAGAATTGCAGACTTTAATGGAACGTTTGATTTATTTGTTATCAAGGCGATTGTATATCATAGCCCGTTTGGATGACGGTGTTGACGTATGCCATCTTTACTCACACGGAAGGTCGTTTAGCTCCTGCTCATTGGAGCCTTCCGTCAAAAAACTTCTGGGAATTCCTTGGTTTCTAAGGGAAATCTCTTGCACAACTACGGAATATTAATTTTGTGTTCACGCAGCTTTGATGTCTTTGACGGTAACATGCAGCCACACCTCTAGTGTTCGTGCTTTTAAAACTATTATACCCTAAAATTTATTTTACGGCGTTTTCGGTATCTTGTATCTCTGAAACACTGCTGTATTTCCACCCCATTCATAAAGACTATTTGTCTTGTTTCAATATTTGGACTCACCTCCCGAAGTTTCCCCCGAGGTCTTGGTAGAACCTGTACAGTTACTATGATATAAAAAGGTTAAAAAATGTTACTTATATGATTGGAAATACAGACAGAAGTAGGAAGACTTAATTACGACCAAGCCATTCCGCCATGAAACTACCAAGAAACGAAAGAAAGATGCAGAGAAGTGGTGAGGCTGTTGTCAACTTACAGCTAGGTTACAACGTGACCAGGTCATGAAGGCGGAAAAATCACTAAAGTCGCAAGAAAATATTTGAGCGGAATGAAGGGGGAGGAAAATAATTAGGAGTTGGTAAAATGCTTTGAGGAATAAAGAGGTTAAAGAAACAGCGGGTTGATAATAATAATTAATATATAATGAAGCAAGCGGAACGAATAAGAGACAGGGTGAATGAAGCATAGAAAATAATGAAGTATTGGAATGCAAGGAAAGTGACATACAGGACTCCAGAGGATACCTCTGTATGCATCTGCTACCATCCCTTCTTAACTGTGGTAGGTGAATTAGGATTGAGAATTTTCGAGCTACTGACACGAAAAGTTTCGCCAAATGTGCGACCGTGATGTGAAATGTGTTCCGCTATGAGATAAAGTAGTTGAGATTTTGAGGAAAAGGATGCTTATCGATGAGGATGGTTAGATGTTCTGGATTTCTGCAACGTAGAAAGAGGAACATAGACATTGAGACAATTCTGGCTTCGCATTCGGAAGACTCTTGAGTTCCAAAGTAGCGGCCGACCGTCATGATACAGGTATTTTTAAGATTTTCCGAGTCACACTAAGAAAATGCCGAGATGGTTTCTTCTACCTAGTCCCTGGCTGACTTCTTTCTACATCCTTTCCCGTACCCTATCTCGTCCTGAGCCATAGATGTCCCGCGAATAAATCCCATAAGCGAATTCAATTCATTGAGGGAAAATATCAAATATATCTAAATTATTGCTCAGATCATGTTATTTGACAAAGGTCTTTGAGAGATCTCATTCTTCGGTTGTTCTCCAAAAACAATTTGAGCCCTTTCAATGTCACAAGACTTTAATAGAGGCTAACTAATAGGTGGTTCTCTGTTCTTAACTATAAGATATACGAAATCTAACTTGGGTAACTTATCAGTTGAGTTGGATCGAGCTCTGCTCTGTTTAAGAGAGTAATATTTTGTCTATAATTAGTCCCTTATTAAAACACGAATATGAAAGGCAAATATAAAGATTTTTTTTTTAAAATATTCAACTACAGATGACGTTTGAACTACTTTGTCAATTGGATACACAATGTTTCCACTACATTTGGATATTTTGTATTATAGTTCGTGCGCTGGGTACAAAACATTATTAAAAGCATTTACTCCCTTAGAGGCAGTAGCTTAAATTCTGTTCCTGAGAGCTAGAAGTGCGTAAGTCCAATTTTGATGAGAATGTGATAAGTTCAATTCTGTGCAGCATCGAAAAAGGCCTCAAATAATGTTTGTTCAGTTCTTGTGATAAACGTGTTAATAATGTTGGTAGGCAAGTCTGTTATTTAATTTTTATATGAATGGAAGTATATTTTTCTATTTTCTGGAAAACAAGAATTTGTGACTTACACGATTCTAATTCCCAGGTACAGAATTATCTAGCACTAGAATGAAATCACGAATATTTGTCAAAAGTATAGATCCTCCTATAGAAATTTGTTTCAGGCACAATTCATGAAATATTTCTGGTTTCTTGTCTCGAAATGTTTTAATGAGAGATTAGAATATTAGTATTCTGATTCAAATTCTAGAAAATTTCAATTTTCTGCTTTTTTTTTTTTTGTTATATTTTACTAGTATTTATGTGCTGTGACCTATCTTAGGTGAGAAGTAGGTAGTTAGCAACACTTAAATGTCCTCATAAATCGATAATACTTGTTTGATGATCGAACTTCTTTTGTATTATATAGGAGTGCCAGTTCAATTGAAAACCATTGGAATTCTACCTTGAGGAAAACTGAGGAGAGAGAATTCTAGGAAGCACACCTTTCAAGGGAAAACAAGGAGAGCCAAGTTTATAATCCAATATTCAACCTTTAGATCAAGTTACGAATAATTTTCAAATATCAGAAAACAAGCCCATTCTCTGCATCCTCATCGTCTGGTATTTAGTAATCTTTAAAGTTTGAAGGGGAGTATTTTCATCCTCAGCCAATAATGTCTGAAGATAATTCGTTGGTAAGT
>JAGDQP010033234.1:0-17774 GCA_022664845.1 Lepisma saccharinum
ACTCGTCACATATTAGTCGATGATTAAAGTTATTCGTACACATCTAAGAAGGAAATTATCAGGGATGTCATGTTGAAACTTACGCCGAGAGAATGGACAACTAGCTAGCTCCTCTTTTCCACTGTAAGGTCCAGAGATCGAGGTTGTAAACATGGCGTGGCGAAGCAACGATCCAACAACAACTGGACATTTCTTCAACGACCAGTGTAACACTGAAGAGCTCCGGCGTGGGGTGGGTGAGATGCTATAATTCTCCACCGTTTCATTCTAGGATCCCCCCCACATTGCGTATCGCTCCAAAACTGCTGAAGAAAACCTCCTTGAGTTTCGATATAACACTCCTTCGTAAATCACTTACAAGAATGTCAGCCGCTTTAGATTCTCGTTTGACACTTCTTGATACGATGTCATAACAAATAACGAAGCTTCTTTAAATTTTATTTTCAAAGTGCAATACCGTTTATTTATTTATTTTTTTTTTTTCACCATGCGACTTACACATTGTCCAATTTAATTTTCACGTGTAATTCTGTCGTACAAGATTAGTGTTACGCAAAAACTAACTTTCTCATTGTGTCTCTTGGAACATTCCACCACAGATTGATATATCACATGATACACTTACTATTATAAAAAAAATAATAATAAGCAGAGTCAATATGGCTGCTTTCAAGATGGCGGTCATTGTCATTATATCCTCCAGCATGTATCGCCTCCTGTCCAGTATCCATTAATAGCCATTTGCTTTCACTATATTTAAGAGTTTGTAAAAGAAAAGGTACTCTGTATTCGATTTGCTTCTACATTCTACCCCTTGTCGATATTTGATGACCATAGCAGCTGTAGTCTGTGAAAGCTTACCTAGGTACTGTACCTACATACAAATTTTTTTTATCAAAATCGGGCTCTGTCGCTTGGTGAGTGTCCCTTGTGAGTGTACCAGGAACTCATTCACAGTTAGTAAAATATTTAATATTTCATTAAAAATGAAAACATTTGTTTGAGATAATAAAAAAAAATGCTTTGAGATAAAGTTTCTGACCAATGTATTGTCTTACTGTTTAAGTTTGGATCGACTTTCTTTCTGGTCCGTCCTGTGGTTCGAAAAGCTCTTCTGGGAACACTTGTAAATAATCGATGCTCATAAGAAACTAGAAAGGAAACGGAAGGAGGTATTTTATGTGTGTGTGGTGCCGAATGTCTGAGTAGATATATCTGAGATAGAATCTCTGGGTTGACCTCAACAACTCTTGGAAGGTGGATTTAACCTCTCGCTTGAGTGAAACGTGTTCGTTAGTATCGAGGTTGAATGATTTAGAAGTGGGAGCTTGGAATATAAAGAGGAGGAGCTCTGCAATGAGGTTAACCTCCCAAACAAACTTTTGCTTCTGAATAAAATTGGAAGAGGTAGAAAATGAGACAGGACTAAATAGAGGAAGCAAGGTCTCGAATTCCCAGCATGCAAAGCTGATGGTAAGTAAGGAAACACACTGAATGTAATTTTATAGATTTGTATCTTATTTTGTTCTGTTCTTTTATGCAATTCTTTTGTTTGTTTTTTTAAATATTCTTATTCGCTACCATTAATTGGAGTTTTCGTCGGCTTTTAGCTACTGAATTCCTCTTTTTTGGCCCTACTTCATTGTTATTGGACAGTAAGACTCAAATCTTGAAAACTGAAAATTAAGTCACGAAGACTGTTTATCTACTGAATGTATTTTAAAGTCAAGAACTGTGCATTAGCACTTGTAAGGAATTATTTTATTTTTTTTGTGCTAGAAAAATGGAACCATTTGTTGCTGTCCACGCAAGTAAATTTCAATCATGGAATAAATTGACATGAATCGTGAAATAAACCACATCTGGTAAATTTCGCAAAGGCTCGGCTCCCTTGATAAAATCTCAGACACACACAACATTAGTTTTTAAAAAAATACCTTGGCAACACTGACAACTGGAGTGATTAGGAACACCCACACTTTCGAATGACTTCCATACCAAGTTTGATGCCGATATGTTTAACAATGGGGAAGCAAATTGAAATTTCTCTTTTAAATTGTGCTGACAACATTTAAAACTGGAATGCCTGGGACAGAGGTGTTGAACCTCGCGAGGTTCAACCTCAACTTCATTTGACCTCGACCTCAAAGCTGAGGACGAGATTGAGTGAGGTTGAGGTTGAAGTTCGATCGCGAGGTCAAGGTTGAGTGATGTTGAGGTTGAAGTTCGATCGCGTGGTTGAGATTGAGGTTGAAGTTCGATCGTGAGGTTGAAGTCTCGTCGTGAGGTCGAGGTTGAGCGAGGTCAGGTCCAAATGTACACCTATGGTTGGGGACGGTGTCACCCATAGTATGTTTCTATTGTGTCGAATAATGTTGGTATTAAGTTTTATACGTATACGTCCAACTGAATTGAAACAATTTGAAAATTTATTTTTCTAAAAACTGATTTGGCAACACTGATAATTGAGGGTGTTAGGGTCGGGGACATCCATAGTACTAGCCTATTGTTTCGAAGAATATTGATGCCAAGTTTGGCTTGAACTTGAATTTTATTTATAGCCTTCATGCATCTAAGAATAAGGCCAACCAAGTTTGGTGCTGCTACGTCTAACGTAACTGAACCAATTCGAAAAATTAAATTTTTAAAATAGGTTGGCTACACTCACAACTGAAATGCTTGGAGACATGAATACCCCTAGCGTTTATATATTCTGTCTAATAAGGTTAATGGCCAGTTTGATACCGATAGGTCTAACGGAATAGAAGCATGTTGAACAATTTTATTTTTTAGAAAATGGGTTAGCAACGCTGATACACTGCACCAATCAAGACGTTTCTGGCGGCTCTGAGCTAGTCTGGCCAAGACCTTTGCAAAGACACCTCAATCACCTCTCTACACCTTGTGGTTTCCAAGATTTAATTTCTGGGGACGGACAGAGGGTCAGAGAGCATGGGTAGAATGTCCCTTTCTATAGCTTTGTTATCAAGGGACCGCATAGTATTGAAATATATGTAAAGAGTAATCAATATTTTCCAAGTAGCGCAAGCTAGAACAAAGAGAATTAGTTTTATTTAGTTAAATCATAGTTTTAACACAAGCACTGCGCCTATAGGTTTTGTGGTTTAAAAGAATGAGTGAATGGAGAAATTCTCTCCAGAACACAATCTATAGATTAATCACTAGAACACAATCTATAGATTAGCCACAGCTATTCTCTGACAAGGGAGTTCGTAAGGTAGATTAATTTTGAATATAGTGCATCCAGTCAACCACAAGGTAATCGTGTACTTCATTGGTATTTAGGTCATTACTAAGCAATCAGATACGCAGTTCATAATCAGAACGTGATCTTTATATGCATTACGAAACACACTGCGAATCTATGTAGTATTAAGTATGTCACAATTACACAGGTAACGTTAACAATCTGAAGTTGACCACAATTCAGAAATGCAGATTATCCTTCGATATTTGTTCACAATATCGCATATACATACAAGCTTGCATTCTCATGCACGATGCATTCAAGACATTCATTCTGCATTAACGATTACAAGAATAATAATATCCATCAACTTTATACAAAGAAACTTGCTTGAGAAATGTAGCGATCAAATATTGCAAACACAGACGTATGCATAACAAAATTATGTTTTACTTTTTAATACGAATTGTTTAAGAAAAGTAAGTCTTTAAAAAGTTTTGTTTCATTATTATTATTTTACCCAAATCCTAAAGTGTTCTGCTATCAGTCAAACGCCACAGCGTTGCAGGCTAGTATTTATGAGTAATATTAAAACATGTTTTTAAAATATATAAATATACAGAAATATATGAATTTACAATGAAATATTGGATTGTCACCCGACTTATGTTGCTGTGCAAATTTTCATCATTGTATGACGTCGGAACATTAGTTAAATTAACGTTGTAAGATCTAAGGATACCACGAACCATTGTGAAGTAAAGTAAAAAATGTAAAAAGAAAATATTTGCCATGATTTGAAGATGAGAATACATAATGACCCGAACTTCGTTGAAAATGTGAGGACTTAGGATGGCTCTATTGGTTACTTTGTAGTCGGCCATAAAAGAAAAAAGTAAAACTCTATTGCATACAAAAGTACACATGATGAAACGATAAAGTTCGTATGAAATATCTCCACTTGGCAGACTGGAGTGGAAAACTACACACTCACGACAGCTAACGACATTTCCAGCTACTGAAACATGCACGTGTACAACATTTAAAATTTGATTATTATTGGGTTCAAGCAAACACACCCCGTGGCACGACAACCCAGGCCTACCAATCGGCTTTGTGACTCATGGCGTAGAGGTGAGATGTGGTCAGTATCTCGGCTCCTCCTTGCTGTTAATGCAGGTTTTCGTGACCGGAGTTCGCTACCTCTTTATTCTGGTAGTTCCCCAATTGGCCTCACGACGCTGGGTGGACGCCGCACAGGCAACACCATCTGGACTACTGCAACGGTCATCCGTCCAAGCACTGACCAGACCCAGAGCTGCTTGACTTCGGTGATCTTACGGGAACCGGTAGACCAGCTCGGCTAGGGCGTTACCCTTATTATTGGTTATTATTGGATTCCCCCTAGCATTTATTATAATGGAATGGAATGTGTGGAGATATACAGACTACTTTGACTATAGAGATTACATAACGTAAAGGCACATCTACACCTACCATGTAGTAAGTATATCGACAGTGGATATACTTACAGGGGGGATAAATTTTACATTAAATTTATGCCCCCCAAAATAACAGATTCACTTATAGCTTGACACTTCTCAAATTAACACTGTACGTTCTTTCCAGTGAGTTTTTTTCGTGATACTTTATTTTCCAGTTTGATACCTAAGCTATTTCTTTTATTACTCAAATTCTCTCTAAAAAAGTTTATATTTTTTATAACTGTTTCGGTTTCCATTTGCTGCCAATTTTGTTTTAGTTGATTTCAAACCTCCTAGGCTTTTGGGTTTTACTGGGATTCTGTTCCCAGTTTTAAAACATGAAAGAGACTATTGAAGTAACCGTGACTTGGATTTTTAGACGAGCAACTTTGGAATCAAGAGAACAAGATGTTAGATTCACTTCTTGTTTTCTTTTCTACATCCTCTTTCTTTTGCGATCTTTCTTGATTGTTTATGGAAAAGAAGAGAATTAGTTTTGTTCTCACTTGTTTGGGAAGTGACGAATATTTTGCAACATTTTTTTTTTCAACAATATTTCCATAATTTTTGGTTTTCATGATTGCCTTTGAAATTGTATTCGCTCTCATCTCTTTTTCACCTTTGGCATTTTCTCTCTCATTTCTTATTTTTTTTCTCTCTTTTCTTCACTGTTTCGCATTCCGTTTCCTCGTTTCCTCACTTTTCCATTTCTTTGTACTTGTTCTGTCTCGCCTTTTTTTCTCCAGTCACTCTTTTTCTAACATACTCCTTACTTGTCTTCTTTTACTTTAGCTTATGTCATTTTCTCATTCCTTTGATTCCCATTCCCAGTTTCTAACCTTCTTTCGCTTCTTATTTGTCTGTTCCTACATTTCTTCCTTTCTCTTTCTTTCCTTCCGTTCCTATTATCTCTCTTTCTCTTCCTATTTCTTTCTGTTGCTCATTCTTTCCGCCCTGCTTTCTTTCATCCTTTACTTATGTCTTTTCCTGTTCTTATGTCTTTCTTCAATTGTCTTCATTTTTCGATTGTCTTTTCCTCCTCTCATTATCGCTTTCCTCTTTTCTTACTCTATCTTCCTTTCTTTGTTATCTATTCTCTCTTTCATACTTCTCTTTTCTCCCTCTTTCTCTCTTAAACTTTATTTCTCTTTCATTCTTTATCCTCCTTTCTATTACGTTGTTCCCTCGTTTCTTTTTTCCTCTCTCACTGTTTCTCTCTCTCTCTCTCTCTCTCTCTCTGATGTATGTGAACATGTGGGTATGGCTTGTGATGGTTTGTGATTGTTCTGGATGATAAAAAAACGGAGAAAGAATGAAGCAGAGCTGGACGTGATTTATACCTCTTCTGTGGACGTAGAAATTTGCTGAATGTTTACTGCCAATGGGGAACTCCTTTGTTGACGTTCATCACTTGCGAAATTGTATTTGCAGTGCGGTAACAAAAGTAGGAGTGGCGGGGGGTTACGGTAACAATTGTGGAATCGTTGAAGCATGCTACTGCATGTGTTTCTATCTGCGAAAGAGAGAGATAGAGAGAGAGAGAGACGGGTGTAGTGACTGTGTTTGTGTACTGTACATGTTCGTTTAATAAATGGCTTCATCACGCGGCAAGTTCTCTGGGTAAACGTGAAACATGTGAGAGATCCTTCAAGTTCGAAAAGTGAGAAGGGAAATGAGAAAGTTGTAACTATCACTGGAAAATAGTTCTTATCTCCATCTCCCTCCACTTCTATGCTTTTCAAGGTCTTTTCAGACTACCATCCTCGTTCAACCGAAAAGCAACTCACTTGTATTCCCAATGTGATTTCGAAGACGATTTAAGTTTTCCAGGCAACTGAACTATCCAACAATACGTGTTTCACTTTGCTGCGTAGATTTTTTCTCTTGGATGTTGCCTTGCAGTAGTAAAATTGCCTGTCTATTTTCTTATCAGTTTCCAAAGTTTAACTTTTATTTTATTGTGGTTAACGACCTAGACGTACTGGTGAGCTTCTTCGATTTCTGTGTAACCCTTCACAAAGAACTTTCCGGTCAATGTGCAATTCTACTGAGAGATTAAAATATCTGAGGAGCAAGAATTCGTAGAGTTTGCCTGCAATAGCGACAAGACATTAAGTAGTCCCATTCGTAAGACGATACATCGTTCCACCGGTGAGTGGTTGTCCTTGAACTTTGGCCTCCAAGCAATGCGCTTCATCATCTTCCTTATTCGCCTGATTTGCCTCCCACAGACTATACTTCATCATCCCTAAATTTAAATTCAAGCTTAAGAAGGCCCATTTTGCTAATGGTAGGAAGAGTCAATCCCGAGAGATATTTTGAAGCTGTTCCAAAGGCCAGTTTGAAAAGCTGTTTCAATGCTGCAATAACTGTAATGATGTACAAGGGATGTAATTTTGTATTGTAGTAAGCAAATGTATTATTTGCTGATAAGCGCATTTTCCCTTAATCAGTTCAGAAAATTGTGAGATATCGTGTGCATACATCATGGAACAGCAATAAATAGACACTGATGTTTAAATAACAATTAGCCGTATAAGAAAATGCATCGTTACATTTTGTACCAATAGTGCAAGGTCCTTTAAATAGCCTTTTGATCCCACAGATTGTTTTGTTCCTTGACTTTTCTCTTTTCTGCAAGTGTGACACCTTTCTGTCTTAATACTATCTATCAGCTGCGTCCATCTTCTTCGTCTTCCTCTGTTCTCTTCAAGGATATCTTGAGTTTATTTTTAATATAGTTTCTAAATAAACAGTGTCCTAACTTATTGCTTTCTTCCTCTTCGTTATTTTCTCCATTGTTGTCATTCTGTCATTGTCTTTCTCAACAATTTACTCATTATTTAACTTTTTTTTTATCAACTTCTTTTTCTCCCATTCTTCTCTTGGCCCAAAATTCGAAGGTTTCCAGTCTTCTTTCATGACTATTTCCTGTTTCTCTCAATGCAACACAACACAACATTAAAT
Organism: Lepisma saccharinum; assembly: GCA_022664845.1. NCBI lineage: Eukaryota > Metazoa > Arthropoda > Insecta > Zygentoma > Lepismatidae > Lepisma > Lepisma saccharinum. The sequence goes on from JAGDQP010033234.1 coordinate 7,660, forward strand.
ACGAATTACTGTTAGTCATTTTTTTGTTCAACTACATCTTCAACGGTCCTGAGAAATTATCTTGTTTTCTTCGTGATTTCGTCTTTCCATATTAATATTTTTGTCTGTTTTCTTTTTTATATATATTATTATTTGTAATAGTTTCCCAGAAATAGTTACGCGTTTTATTTTTCTCAATCAGAATTTTACGCTATTCACGGTTTCCGTGATTTTCCACTTTGCTTACTCGATTCCTTTTTGTTTTGACAGGAAGAAGCATATTGTAATATTCAACGAGCCTGAGCACGAGTTTCACATTCGCATCGTAAGCTTTGTAGTAGCGTGAGTACTACAAATAGTAAACATGTGTAAAACAAGTGAAGCAATGTAAATAAACAGTGCAACACAAACAAGCAGAGGACAACACCAGGTTCATGAAAGAATCAACAGACGGAGCCACTATCATCGGAGGAGGAGCTTGGAGGACCACACCGATGAAGGGTTATAAAACCCCGACGCAACCTTATAGTTTATCACTTGTCAGGGTGGTCGCCTCTCCCCTCTACCTTCTCCTGCATACACAGTTAGCAGTCGGACTGGTATGCTCCTTCAAACCCAGCACACACAGTTAGCTGTCGGACTGGTCACTGGTGTGCGACTCCTTAACCTGCACACAAAATTAGCTGTCGGATTGGTGTGCTACCTAACTCAACCTTGTACACAGTTAGCTGTCGGACTGGTACATCCTTGACACACAGTTAGCTGTGAGACAGGTGTCTTTCTTCCTTACGCATACAGTTAGTTGTTGCACGTATGGAACAAGTATGGAACAATTTCGGCCACTTATTTGTTACAATGTCATTACCTTGGCGAAACCTACTTCAAAGAGCAGGTTTATCTCCGTTATGTGATAAAGACTGACACATCAATTTAATGCACTAATAACATTATGGTTTCTGTGAAATATGAAAATAGCTCTTTAACATATGACATACAATCTATTGAACATGCAGCCGTCGCTCAGTTAGTGGAGTGTTGGCTTCGGATTCGATAGGATCTGGGTTCGATCCCTTGGAGTACATCCTGTCTTCAGGTTTATCCATGCTATCCTCAGTAACACATGTTTAATGCTCGGATGATGTTTCGAAAATAGGCCCTGGTGGTAAATTTCTTTATGGCCTTTAAGCACCTATGTCCCAAGTCGAGATCAAGTAAGGGAAAATATGAGGGAAAGAGTTAGCCAGCACCTAAGTTGAAGGTGCCATCCCAGCATTTGCCTGGTGCGACTGACGAGAAACAGCAATCATGTTGGTCGGCAGCTGATATCGAACCCAGAACTTCCCGAATGCGAAGCTAATGCTTTATCAACTGAACTGCGACCGCTCGGTATGTTAAGAAGGATTGTTTCTGTTCTTCAACGAAATACTTACGTCCATTATAGTATTTTTAAATACTTTTTTTTTTCTGAAATATTGCTCAAAACTAGCGACTGTAAACGACGACAACGATAACAAAAAAAAATATGGTAAGTAGTTCACCTCGTACGTAATAATAGAAATCATACGGAAAGGAATAAATATATGTGTAACGTACTCATTTTTACACAACGAATGAGTTATTGGCTTCCATGAAGTCTAGCCTGGTGAGAACTGCATAACGAAAACATACATACTAAATACAGAGAGAGGGATATTTAAATCCAACGGTAAAGTAGTCCATTATACATGAGCAATGAAACAATATTACACCGATTTTCATAATTATATTTTAATAACATACGTATCATACAAAGGACTTTCGCAAAAATGTATTACAAGAGAATGAAATACTAAGTTTACAAATAAGGGAAGCAAAATTACTTTGAAATAGTCACACTTGTAATCCAGTGATTTACATATAAGTACTTAAACTACGTGCGCCATCTAATGTCCTTAGTAACTTTTATGCATAATCAAAATTACAGACGACATAAATAAAATGGAAACTAAATAAAATTCATTGTAAAACTTGACGATTAAGTTACATACGTTGAAATTCTGAAAACAACTTTGTATTAAAATAATAATTAATAAATCAAAAATAAGTAAGTTTCTTGGATATTGCTTAGTCCAAAACCATTTAAAATGTGAATAAGTAATTCTTACAATATGACGTTCAGTATCTGGCAGAGATGTACCATGTATTGGAACAGTCAAAAACCTAATATTCTTGACTATATTGCTAACGTCTCTATAAGCAAGAATTACTTTATATCTGTAATTAAGAAGAAATACAACATAAATTAAACCCTAGATATCGTAAGAATATAAACATTTTTAGTATATGAGAAATATTCCGGGTTGTCTAGTTCTCAATGTTGCCAGCTGTTTATTTTTTAATTCTTATCTACACGTGTTCATAGATTTACACCAAATTTGACATTCATTTTCATTAGGTACTGGGACAGCTTATGTGGGTACTTCCGGCGCTGCAGTTGTGAGTGTTGCCAACCAATTTCAGAAACTATTTTTTTTATTGCTTCCATATCGTTGAACGTATTAGGACCAAACCTTATATTGGGACACGTCATAGAGGCACTTCAGGTCCCACAGCTAACAGTGTTGCGAATCAGTTTTAAAAATTAAATATTTACTAGTTCCATACAGTTCAACATATCCGCACCAAACTTAGAGTATACACATTCGACACAATCGAAACATACTGTGGTTGTTCCCTGTACCCAAGCACCCAGCCACATAAGCAGCGTTGCCACCCTATTTTTAAATTCAATTTTTCAAATGGCTCCCATACTGTTACGTGCCGATAGCTATCACTATACTTTTTAAAAAGCGCGGGAGGAGACGCGGGCGTGATTACGTTATGATATCATTTGAAATAATTCTTCTCAGAGCCATTTGCAACAGACTCATTAGAAAAACATATATGTAGTTTGTTTCCTTGTTTACATTATGGATTTATACAATATGCATATAACAAAATATTGTTGTTACACATTCTGTATCTGCATATATCGCAATGTTCCTTTGGTTTGGTGTGCAACCTAGCCACTCGTCCTGCTCTGGTTAGGAGCAAAACACCTGCCTTCGATTCCCTTGGAAACGGGACATCTTTCCATGCATTTCACCCGCTTGGGGCGGTACAGCTCCTCTTCCTGAAATCTCATTCAACCGAGGCGAGCGAGAGCCCAATCACATAAAAGGAAGATTGTCAAAATATGTTATAAATTACTCTTTTGATATTTGTAAATATGTTTGTACGTGAAGGTCTATTTATCAGCCTAGTACTTGTACGCATTTTTTTATAAATAAACCTGGTTATGGACAGAAAACACGAATCCCGTATATTAATGAGCTCTACCTACAAGGCACATTATTGACCATTACAAAGGAACATTGCGATATTTTCACAGTATTGGGCGTGGCTTAAAGTCCGGGGCATGGTAGAGCAATGCCACCAAGCTTTTATAGTGAAACACAATGCACTAGTAAACGCAAACATATATCTCTGCCCTTGAATAGAAGCAGGTTATTCCCCGGGATTTTGAGCTACAAATAATTGATTTTTGCAGACGGTAATTATGATTAAAAATATTCCTTCAATAATACCGTAATTAGAAATTAACTTATTGTATATACGGAATGAGAGCGTATTTCGGTAAGAATTTATAGTTTTTCAGTTTACAGTAAAGATGTCTTCGAATATGTTCTTATCTCTAGGAACTTAAATTCAAAATATTTCTTCAGTTTCCTGGAGGTTTATTAGTATTTTATTACAAACTATACCAAATAACTTTAGTCCATATGTTCTTAATTAATTCATCATGTTTGTCAGGGTGAAGATATAGAAAGTATAGCAATGTGGCAGTGAATGCATAAATAATCCTCGTAAGGCTCATTTGCCTTGTAAGGCTACAGAGAAACAAAGCAATAAGCTTAACTCCAATCCTGCTGATGACATTGATTATCTGCAGCGTAAAGCATTAAATATTTGCTGTCAGAAAAAAATGACATTTTGAAAAAGAAAAGTCTGATAAAGAGTGATGTTTTTTATTTATTAAAAACTTAAAGATTTTTTTTTTACAATAATACCTGTTACTAGTGCAAACTCTTTTTTTTTTAATACACATACTCCCTTCCTTCTATGTACTTTTCATATACAAATGAGCTTTCAAGTGACACTAGTTATAAAAGCCTGTAAGTAGGTCTCTCACCCTTTTGGTTCTCTGGCTATTACTCCAATTTCAGTTCAGGTAAACAGAAAATAACGTCCACAGCCTAAAATCCGTTTCGTCCTTCAATAATGAGTACAATTAGTTTGAAAGAAATTCTAGTAGTAGGTTCATTGTAGTGTACAGACACTTTCGGAACATTATTCCATGACAAACAATCTTACCTCTGTGTAAGAGCACTTTTAACAATATTGCATTTATTTACCATGTTCTTGTTTAGAGCTTATAACCTGCAAAGAACCAATGTTTTCTTAGTTTCACAAACTCCACCGTTGACCGTTGACAGAAGTGCAGTCTTCTGGACACCCTGTTTTGATTAACCACTGATTTTCTGGATAGTTCTTGATTTAAACCTCCTCTATGCAACTGACTATTTTAACTGCAACAACTAAAATATCATAGATTGTAATTAGATTTTTTTTTTTTTGCTCTTTTAATAATTTAATTAGAGTTTGTCAATAGTTTGTGTTTGTAATAGTTGATCTGTGCCTCTTCAGGAAACCACGTGGATCTCATCCCGTCTGCCAGCCATCCTGACTGAAGTTTTTCAAGTTTTATCTCAGTTTCACCAAGGGAATGTCGAAATGGTACTTGAACTAAGAACGAGGCCGCTACCTTCCCAAGAAAGAGTGATCACCAATAGTCGTCATTTCGAAGACGTGACAGGCTTAAGCTAAAAGTAGACAGTTCAACTGCGAATTGATTTTTGCTTCTAGTAAAAGAGTTTTTCTCGAAGATTTATTTTTATTCCTTAGTTACACTAGGCGAATGCTGGGATTGTACCTTCAACTTAAGCTCTGTCCGACAACTTCCCGCATCCTTTCCCCTCTCCCATCTAGGCCTGAGCATTAGATACCTAAAGGCCACAAATAAAATTTAAATTCAATTTTCAAGATTTCTGTAGAGAAATATTTAAAAGATCTTAGAAACGAAAATACTTTTTGTTTCAACTTTCCCTAGGAATATAGGCAACCCAACCATCTTCTGTGCATGACGGGAAGAAGACACAAAATCTGACAACTTTCTGTACGAAACTATACGGTTTGTTCTCTAGTTCCAGAGGTTTTGCCAGGACCTTGAAACTTGGAAGGTATGCGGGGTGTGAATTAAAATTTAAGGGGTGTAAAGAGTATTTTAAGGCTCTCATTTCTCCTCGTGCAGATTATTTTCACGTGAAGGAAGATGTAGAAATAAATGTGATATAATTAATGGAGTAGGTGCATCTGGTATTTCTGTCCTCTCTGCTGCAGCGCAGTGGTACTAACCTAGATTTGGGTAGTCGAAATATTGCACCCTGTACAACATTCATTTGCACTCCATAATTTGACCCAGATGAAGACATAGAACACTAAATCTGTGTTATCTAGAGCACCGACTACTTTGTTCCTATACATGCACGGATACTGTGTTCAAATCTCGTGCAACGTCAGTATTTCAATCTATATATCAATATATTTTTCTTACCGTTATGAATCTGACGGGATTTTTAACACTCAGCGATATTTTTGCATAACTTGTAAGGAATTAGATTTGACCAAAACTGAAACCACTGATTCTCTATCCCCAGGTTTAAGAAATATTCCCCGTGTGTGATATGTTCTATGATTTCTTGTTTCCTCTAATATTCTGCACAATCTGACCTCACTTGATTTAGTCCATACGTACGAATTTTCCCACGTAGCTCAATAGTTTTGCACTTCAACAGTTTAATTGTGGGGCTTAGAAGCAAAAGCTGCAATCGCCATTTTTTTGCGAAATTGAAATTTTGATGGAATTGTAAACATTAATATGTCTAATGAAAATAAATGAAGGTAACGCCCTACTTCTTTGTGTATTTTGTAGTTTTTTGCGTAAGAAGTACAGAAAAAAGGACACATATACTATTATCTTTACCACCATAAGTTTTCTTTTGGCTCTCTTATAAAAAATTTCTGGAGTGGAGATTACAGCTTTTGCCTTTAAGCCCCACCATTTTACCTTACAGCCTAAGTAAAACACTGATGGACAGAGAAAAATTCTACCCTCGTAAATCCTATAAATTTTAAACTTGCCAATAAATTATAATGAAAACCACATCCAAGATTCGACCCAATTGGAGCAATGGATCATACGAAAAAAAATGTATTATCATGCAAAATTGTGTAAGGGTACTTGAAATCAGAAGTAGAGAGATCGACACGCACTCTGAAAAAAAGCAAAGACTATTTAACATATTAAAATAGGACTTCCAAAAACATAGCCTGTAATTTCGAGCTGCAGGATCGAACACTTAGCTCATCTCAGACTCCATCGACATATTTTCTTCAAATTGGAAGGATAAGACTTAATTGGGCGAACACATATTATTCGATGCCTTATAACATCCCTCTACGTTGCATACCGAAGTTTGGTTATTTCGGGTTTGCTTGTCGACCTTTAAGGGCCCAAAATATGTTAATGGTCAACTACTATAGCCAGATTTATTTTACCTTACTTCTTGCAGATTTAAAATTATATTCAGTGCCATACTGTTGTGTCTCTGGTGTTTAATGAACAGCAGTAGAGAAATTACGGGGCAGTGGCGTTATCAAATATTACTGTTGGAAGTAACCATATGCTGCAATATATTTATTATAGTTTTTACAGGCCAATAGTACGTGCATTCTAAACGTTCTCCTCATTCACAATTACCTGAATGCATCCTATTATGAAGATTCTATACTCATATTCAAATGTTTAGGTCAAGGTATAAAAGTAATCGGTGACCTAAATGATACAGGATTAGTTGTCTAAGACTTTATCTCAGTCCAATTTTAGAATGGAAATGCGTGTTATGAAGGCTGAAACATTGCGGTTATATATAAATCTAGCTTGGTATCACAGCGCTGGAACAGACAAGGCAGAAATTTTACCAGATATCCCCTACACCACTTATAACCCCACATTTCTTTCTACACCCCCTCTCCTCTTGATGTGAAAATAATTTGCACGAGAAACAATGAGTGCCCGAAATGGTACTCTTTATATCCCCTAAATTTTAACTTACACCCTCCCAGTTTCAAGGTCCTGGCAAAATCCCTGGAACTGGAGAACAAAAAAATGTAGTATGAACAGTTTCGTATCGAAAGTTTTTTAGATGATTTTGTGTTTGGTGTTTGCTTCCCGTCATGCACAGAAGTTGGTTGGGTTGCCTGTACTCCTAGGGAGAGTACAAACAAATGGTCCTTTCGTTTATCTGATCTTTCAATTATTTCTGCACAGAAAACCGTGGAGAAAAGCACTTTTCTAAAAGTAAGAATCTATTCGCAACTGAACTGGCTACTTCTGGCCTAACCCTGCCGTGTCTAAGGAATAAAATCTATTGATGATCACTCTTCCTGGGATGAGAATGTGATGGTAATGGCCAGGGTCTTGGTTCAGGTACCATCTCGTCATTCGCCTGGTGAATGAAAACCTCACTGTAAATTTCCGGCAGCGGGACCAGAATCCATGTGCCTCTCTAGAGCCGAGAACCTATTAACAAAATCTGATTAAACAATTTCTGGACTATGCCTGACATTATAATCCTTGCAGTTCAAATAACCGGTTGCGCCGAGGAAGTTAAAACGAACATTATCAAGGAAGTAACTTAATTGGTTAATCAAAGGGTTCCCAGAGGATTTATTGCACTTGTATCAACAGTTAACAATGGCCAGTGCAGGATTACTAAGTAGGCCAAGTAGCCACCGGCCTGTGGGCCCCATGCCTCTTAGGAGCCCTGCGACAACGGATCAAAATAATATTGGTCTTCAAAGAAAATTATATCTTTAACGCAAGAGACTGAACACTGATTCATCTTACTTACCAATATTGAACAGTTTTGTGCACAGCTTCCCCGTTGACTGGAAGCATATAACAAAGCTTAATCTCTATTTGGGTTCACCGAGCCGACCTAGCTCAGTGGTGCCGATCCAGGTGGTCGTGTTCGCTAGTGCGGTTGTCTGGCGACCCAAGGATCGTATGTTCGAATCACACCTCACGCATGGATGTGATTTTAACTGTGTTGTCAGTAGTTAGTGATGCAAGAACAAGTACACACACAAGTATAATACAAGTAAAAAGAAGTTGAACAAGTAATAAGAAGAACCCGCTTAGGGTAAAAACATTTTTATATATAAAAAAAAGTTGTAGAACGTTGGCGTAGCATTCGGGAGATCGTGAGTTCGGTCCCAGCTGCCGACCATCCTGACTGAGCTTTTCCAACATTTTTCCTCAGTCGCACCAGGCAAATGCCAGGATGGCACCTTCAACATAGGCCCTGACCGACCCCTTTCCGAATCCTTTCCCCTCTCGTATTTCGGTCTGAGTCTTAGATGCCTAAAGGCCATAAATAAAATTCATTCTATTTGGATTCCTTGTTGAGTTCCATTCAAAGACAGCCCGAAATTAAAGAAGCTGACCAAAGATTTAGAGACAATAATCCTGAGAACATTGATTTGGAGTTCGCAGATGAAATGGTTCATTTCAAGTATTTCATATCAGTTGGAAAATTTCAAAGGTGATGAAACAGTGCGATCGCACAAATTTATTTTTGAAAATATGCTGAAATCAACACTCCCAGATGTTATGACAACGTTAAGAATTTATAGGTGTCTCATGATAACAAACGTTACTGGCTCACTTGCTATTGAATGTGATATCTTTAAAATGTTAGATTTTCAAGATATCTTGAAAGATTTCACTTCCAAACACATTGAGGAAAATGAATATTTAAAGTTCGGTTGGTTTTTTAAACCCATTTTTAAAATTTTGGTAATTATTGTGTAATATTATTTAATATTTTTTAAAAATCTTGTAATAACATGTTATTTATTAAAATAACTTTAGTAATAATTTTTAGAGTTTGTGTAATAAAATTAGTTTCTTAAAATTGTTGGTTGGTAAAATTAAAAATGTATTATAAGATAATTCTCTGAGGGGCCCCCAGAGATTTCGACTGTCTAAGGGCCTCCACAGGGCTCAATCGGACACTGACAATGCCGTTGATGGTAACATACTACAGCTTCCATGTGCTAAACTGAAGAATAACCTGGTTCACAACTATATTATTATTAAATGAACTCTTATACGGAAAATAATCTTCATGTAACGAAAACAATCTTACGAAGCCTTGGCACGAAGTGGAAAGTATAGTAGCGTCAGTCAGAATTTTAAGACCGCCGCTAAAAACAAGCAGCTCCTACTTTGTTCTTAAACTTGTTTATCTCACACATCTCATGAAGCAACCAGGAAGAAGTTTTTCCGTGAAAGCTGCGTTATCTTACCTTTTTTACTCTCATCTTATACCACATTATCCCTTTATTTAAACAAGTATGGTGAAACCAAGTCGGGGAACTGTGCATGTAAGCTACCGCCAGTTTTCAACAGCGAGCATCCTATCTGGATAATCAATGTTCCGTTGGGAAAATTTCAGCGAGACATTTCCTACAACACCTCAATCACCTTCCTAGGTCTAGTGCTTCCTAAGTGATAAATTTCCTCCCGCATCTCCGGGGCAGCATCTGCAATGTGTATGAACTCTACGGGTTTAAAAACGTCTCGCAGAGACCTCAACCACTTTTCTAGTCCTAGTAGTTCCTAAGTTGATATTCCCCCCCCTTCTTCCGTATCTCTGAACACGCCTCTGTGGTCTGGATTTGTTGCAAATGACACCTAACACTTTCATAGTACTATAAATAAGTTCCTGAGTTGAAAGTTGACCCCCCGGAGCTCGGTACCTAACCCTGCAATCTGAATTATTTATATGGATTTGAATCCGTCTCGGTGAGACTTTTTCACCACAACCACCTTCCCGGCCCCCTAGTACGTAGTTCCTGAGTTGAAGGTTGTCGACAGACAAACAGAACGGTGTAAACAAACGGACAGAACGGTGTAAACAGACGGACAGAAC
>JAGDQP010033235.1:4972-20792 GCA_022664845.1 Lepisma saccharinum
TTAGATAGTATATCCTTAGCAGCTATGCAACCCAATATTTAATTTGTTTATTTAGAACCTGAACTTTTCAAGGTTAATTTTAGTGGTTTTAGGTGAAATATGATTATTATTCGATAAAATATTACATGAATGGAATATTTAGTGCTGTGGTTAGCTTCGTTTAGTCATAGTTCCAATACAATTTGGTGTTTCTCTGTATCGTTATTACACTACTCTCATTCCACTAAATTTACTATTTCGTCCGTAACCTCATTTCCGAAAGTAAATACAGGACAAACGACAAACAGCAATAAAATGTTCAAAAGAGGCCCTAATATTACTTATGAATGACTTGAGATTTTGAAATTGTTTGTTTTAGCTAAGGAATTTGAATACCCATAATGACGGGCGTCGCCAGGCTCTCAAATTTCTCACGTATAACTAAGCTCCTCAAATTCTGGATTAATTGATTCGAAAGATATTCATAAGTATTATCAGGGATACTTTCCTAAATTTTATATTTGCTTGTCATTTGTCCAGAACTTTTAAAAAACATGACAAAGCACAGGGAGCACGTGCTGCGGCCTCTTAAGCTTGTCAAAACCATTAAAATTAGCCTCCTTCTAAATTAAGATTTCACAAAATGTTCCCTAAGTTAAAAAAAAGAAGTTAACTTTTATAAATAAGGAAAAGAAAACAGTGGAGAAGATATCAAAAACCCATTTAAAGGAACAATAATACGTATCTTGTTTCCTTCCTTCCGCCTATCAAACAATCCAGAACGAAATAGATAAATTGGTAGGGGAATTGTGATAGGGTAGGACGGAGTGTAGTGATATATCAACAGAATAGATAGTGACTGCTGTATAAGAAACGATAGCGAGATAGTCGACTCCAAGCAGTGACTTTGGTAAACAAAAAAATCAGAAGTAGAATAAGTTAGAAGAAAGATTGAGAGAAAAGAATTGAAGAAGAGAGAAAGGTATCGAAAATTGAAGACAGGACCAAAGAGAAGAAGAAGAAACGGTTAAATGAGACTACAACGTAGGTGGGGATTGTTCGAAGCAATGAAAGACTGCTAAAGCAATAACTTGTGAAGACTGTCCTCGGAAGATAAGAACTGTCTGGTTCCTGTTGCCGGGGAACTTTTGTGCAATTCTCCTTCTGTTTCTCTTGGCGTATCCTCTTCTTCTTGCGTGCTACTTCTTCTCCTTTTCCTTTCCTCTTCCCCCCCTTTCTTCTTCGCTAAAATCCTTTTCATCTTGATTAATTTCGGAAGCCAGCAAAAGGATCTCGGGAACACAGTAAATATTCTCAGCGGGACAGGAACCTGTAATTACAATCGAAGGCGAAGTGACCGGCAGAATCTTAATGTCCCCGAAGACGAATTGGCGCAATTTTCTGAGTAATAAGGCGTTTACCCAGTGAGATGGTCTTAACTTTTCTCTCTCTCTCTCTCTATTTCTTTTTCTTGTTCTATTTTTCACGCACGCAATATATTTATATGTGCAGAGAGACAGGGAAGGAGAAGTACTTCCTTTCCAGCATCATTTACTTGTCACTGGTGTCTGTTTTAATATAGGAATTGTAATGCTCTTTTCTCTGTACATGCTAGTACATAATTATATAAACTCAATAAGCAATGCATTAGGTGCAGCTTGTATTTCGTTGTACCCTAGCACTTCGATCAGCAATGACCCGTAGTACTTCAGCGTCAACATGACGCGTCGGCAATATGATAAAGGAAAGTTAACGTGTACAATGGGGAAGTGTATAGCTTGTCGAGCTCAAACCAGTGTCTCAGATATAACCACCTTCGCCGAATCTTCGTGTACAAATAGTGTCAAGAAAGGGTCTACCGAAATTCAAGAAATAGGGAGCCACTGTTCACGAGTTTTATAGCCCACCATAATTGTAGAAAGAGAGGAGGTTACATGGATTGTGACGCAACAATAAGGAATTAATGCCAGCAACCGTTCATCAAGATATTCACACCAAGGCATAAACACATACTACATCCAGGGTTTCTGTAGTACGTTGATTGATCTATAAGGATGATGGAAAATGTGTGACATACCTCATGAAGCGATGAAAATTTTCAACGTAAAGGTATTGCGTTTACCGCTTTCTCCTATTAACGAACAAGGCCTTAAGTACTAGAAAATATTTTAATGCAAAACTTCTTGCTTTTATTAATTGTGAAGACATTTATCATCTATGATTTTTTTAGCAGCGTGCACAATTTGATATTAGCGTTCGATGCTTAGTGGTCTAAATGATTAGCAGGAACGTTAATGAACAGACTGTAGGAAGAGATTATAAATGTTTCCAGCTTATCACATATAGACAATTCCTCCAGGTATTGCAATGCGACACTCATTTAGCGAGCGGTAGTAGCTCAGTGCAGAACATTGGCTTCGCATTAGACAGATCCTTGGTTCAAATACAGCGGCTACCCTTCCTGACTGAGAGTTTTCCAGTGTTTTTTCTGTCACACCAGGGAGATGCCGAGATGATACCGTCATATTAGGCTCTCGCTCAATCCTTTCCCCTACCCTACTCCGGCCTGAGCCGTAGATAGATACCTAAAGACCATAACGATGGCGAAAAATGAAAACCTTCTAGATCTCAAAATTTCAAGTTTCCTTTAGTGACTACAGGTTTTAGTTTTTCTTTAGTGACTTCAAAAATAGGAGGTTTTCATTTGCCGAATTGGATCACTTTTTTCGCATTATTTAAATGTACATGCTTTTCACAAAGCTGCCAACCAACCAAATCATGAAGAAATCTCGAAATGGTTGATTTTCATTTCATAGGCGTACAGGAAAAATAAACACATACATACACAGGCTGCCTCTATATAAATTCCTTGTAACGCTGCTGTTTCTATGCAAAGACCCGTATTAAGATGGTGCATGTATGGTATATATTTTAAAAGGAACACCAAAGTATGTATCGCCAAGGGTCAATCGGTAGCGTTTCTAACTACGAATCGGAGGCCCGGGTTCAAATCCCGGTCAGGAGGCTGGAGCCTGGCCATACCTGTAGCTCGACTGTGTGTGTACTCAGACTCTTATCAAATTGAGTACCAGAATTTTGTTGGTAGTTCTGGACACTTTGAGAGGTAAAGGCGGTCGTGCGTGGGACTGATCTCCCACCTCAATTCGTGCCGTTGGTCGAGAATAATTGTGTGGAGCGCTACCTTCACATCCCCATGCGCCGTTCATGGAATATCTTTACCTTTTACCTCGCAAATAACACTTTCCACCCTGAAACAACAACAATTTCAACAAAAACTTTTACAATTATACAGCATTTCGTTTTAATTGTGAGCGATTTGGTAAAATAAGTAACGGTAAATCAAGGCTGGAGTACACTGCACTAAAGTAACACTAACCTCTTTATTAGAGTTGAAACACACCTTCGTATTTTATTTTCAGATGACATAAATTGTTCTCGTTTTGTTTACCTTGAGGGGGTTACATTTATTGAGAACGTAAATTGAATGCCAAGTTACAGGTTATCAGTTACTAATAAAAAAAGGATGAATTGAAAATAATAAAAACAAATCAATACGAAAAAGAAGAAGATAGAAACAATATACCGTTAAACAAATGATGCATGCATCTGGTACCTATAAATGCAGATTTTTTCATACTTTTTTCTCCTGTCTTTGATGGAACCCATTCTTTGTTCTATGCGAAATCAATTGAGGAGGTTTTAAGTAATGTGTTGACTAAACGCGATGGTGGTGTCGGCCTGTAATTACGTTCCCGGTGGGCGTTGACGACTCATAAACTTTCGGCTGAAAATGAACGAGACGAACAAGATAGAGAGAAAAGAGCCATTGTATTCATCTTCCTTTCCCTTTTCATAGGACGTGATGCAAAAAAGGTTTTACCCGAGGAAGAGATTATTTTTTTTTCTTTTTGTTAACGAAAATTTCTCTCTGTGACTTCTTTCATCAAGTGGAAAGAAAATTGGAAAGATTGTGACATCTTACTCCCCTTTCAGAATGTATTTTCTTTCTGCAGGTATCAACTACGAAAAAATAGAAAGATTGTGACGACTTACTCCCCCTTTCAGTACGTATTTCCTTTCTGCAGGTATCAACTAGGAAAAATAGAAATATTGTAACATCTTACTCCCCCTTTTAGTACATACTTCTTTTCTGCAGGTATCAACTAGGAAAAAATGAAAGATTGTGACATCTTACTCCCCTTTTCAGTACGTATTTCCTTTCTGCAGGTATCAACTACGAAAAAATAGAAAAATTGTGACATCTTACTCCCCATTGCACTATGTATTTTCTTTCTGCAGGTATCAACTACGAAAAAATAAAAAAATTGTGACATCTTATTCCCCCTTTCAGTACGTATTTCCTCTGCAGATAGTCTTGCAAAGCACTAAATATCCGTCTTGATTTATGTATTTTCTCTGTCTTAAAGAATTGTTCCTGGCGGTAAGTGGAATATTTGCATTTGCGAAACTTTAACACAATAAAGAAAAGAAAAAATAATTGTGTAGGACATTGGTTACGCAGAAATCCCATATTAAAGAATGGCAAGAAGGAAGAAGATTGATACTGACTTTTAACAGTAGTCGCGCATCCAAGTCGCCCAGTGTGTGGAAAGGCTTAAGGACATACCAGCGAACTTCCATTTAAAGAGCCTACTAGCTCAGACTCGTCTCTGGATTTCGTGAACGGAGTGCACCACTTCTCAATTCAAGTTGCTATCGTGTTGCTATGACAATAGTGGGTAAAAATAGAAATTAAAAGCCCCCATCGAGGATCGAGCCTGTGACTGTTCACACCGAAAGTGAGGCCATTATGTCTTTAAAACAAGGAGGAGCTACTTTACAGTTAATTGAACTTTTTCCTCAATTTTTGTTTCTGATTTGTCATTCTATACATTTATGTATACATTCCATATTATATACTTAAAGCGGCGGATCCGATTACAACGTAAGTGCGTATTGAAATTATTGTGAATTCTTGAAACGGAGTATGCTAATCAAATGCAAAGGACCTGCCACCTTTAGAGTTACTCAATGAAATAACAGTTGTATATATCCAGATCTCTGAACTCAAATCGGAAATAACTTTTCTTTGTCTCTTTTCATTGAGGCGTTAGAGTAAATTTAACCATGGAGAAGACTTAACTCAATGAAAAGTACCTGTCAGTTTTCGAGTCACCGGATTAAATCAGCGGATAGGAGGTGTCTGAATCCAAATCTGAAATTAGTTTTCTCTCTACCTGTTTTGATTAACGTGTTAACCTGCATTTCAGACGGACAGACGAACAAAAAGGAAATGAAAAGAACTGAGTCCGGTAAAAAATAATTATATCCATAATTCTATTCTAGAACAATCAAAATTATTTTATTATACCAATAATTATTTTTACAATAATTATAATGACTTAACATTACAATAACCTTACAAAAAAAAAATTGAACTAAAATATTGAGCCTTCTAGGGTTTACTGTGTATGTCCAAAAAAAAAAATCAGATAACTTTTAAGCAGTTGGCAACCTTGATTTTATAATATTTTTATAGCTTTTTTACACTTACACATGCAAAGGTGCGCTGTATTAAAAGGGAACGAGTCACTTCGTAACATTTTTTACTTCCGTCGTAAAAGACAATGCGATAACTGAATGAAAATAATGCATATATGCACATCAAACACTGATCTGATACGACTCGCTATGCAAGTGATGAATGTGACTGAAATTATCAAGTAAATATCCGAGGCGTCGACGATATGAAATTCTACACGTGCCCGTAATGACTAGGTATTATAAAATCATATCCTTGAAAACGTAACGAAAACTATGCAGGGTGTTACTAAAATTACGGTCAAACACGATTCATTACTCATACCAAACGCGAGAATAGAAAGTTAATTTTGAAGAAAATTCGAAAAACGTGGTAGTTTCGGAGTTAACGGTTTTCTCATTATCAAAAGAGACATAAATTCTCGACAAATAACGACGTAACATAAATTTGAATTTTGAAATTGACTTTTAAGACATTTAGGCAACTTTGGCTCAGACTATTTGGATGATGTTGGCATGAAGAAAGTGGGAGAAAACGGAAGAGCCCTGGGAAAACTAGCTCGCACGATGTTTGTCCACCACAAAGCGCACATGGCACGAACAGGGCTCTACCACCTGTTCGAACCGACGACCCACACACAAGAAGTTAGTGCTCTACCATTGTGACACCGAGGCCTCAAGACGAAACGTGTCTAGGCTTAACAAATCACCATCCGAATATGTACCCAATGATCGTGTTTGAGAGAGAGATTTGTGATTGAAAGCGGTAGCGTAGAGTGGATTCCGCATATAAAACTTTCAAAACAACATGCTAACACCTCTTTTATGCATGGTGGTTTGTGCCGCGCGGCAAGAAAGCAGGTTGCTGCACGTTTTCTTTTGTATTGTAGGGTCTAGATCATGAAAGCCTTCGGTGAAGTAGCCGTACCCCCTATCAATTGCGGTTAACCAAACATTGACACCATCACCAGAAAGATTCCGACAAGAAATCTTCTCCGACGTTGCCACTTTCTCGAAGCAGATGGCAGAAGCGAAAGGTGGTCATATCTTTTTTCAAAGAGAAAAAGGAAGGAAGAAGAAAAAGGGGAAAGGAAGGGAAGAATAGTACAGAAAGAAGTGGCAACGTTTGGGTAGAAACCACAGAGATTCCTTCCAGTTGTCTGTGGTTTTGAAGAAATCATATGGTGACCTAAGGACGTCTTGTTTTGGACGGGAGAATACCTCTTTGTGTCGCGGGTGTAGGTGAACAAAAGAGAAAGGACGTGCAGGTAGTCAATGTTGCCAGTGCCTCTTTTGCATGCGATAACCACTAGGAGGGAAACGTCTGAGCAACTTGACTCAAGAACGTCTGGCAACACTTCGACTGAAAATAACAAGCTCACTGTTTACACAAACATGCACATTGGAACGGCTTTTTGCTGCTAACGCGGTAGCAGATACACAAGCATAAGCACACTCATTTGCTACAATTGTTTTACAGGACGGGCTGTTTGTGTTGCCTTCTTTGCCGCACTGCAGAAACGCCATGCATAAAAACGTTCTAAATCACATAAAATTTTAACAAATACAATCCTTGCGTACATCTTTCATTATGATTAGCTGAATCTTTAAGCTATTATTTGCCGAGAGATCACTTGTAACGGTACTGTTACACTTTTGAGTAGTTCTAGCTTCGAAACTACGCCTTTTTCGGGATATGGGAACTTAAAATAGGAACTTGAATTACTAGTGGTTCGTGGTCTTAGAGTACTGAAAATCGAAGTCGCGCAGATTTTTGCGAAGAATCATTCACGAACAAGCTATCATTATTAAATAACCATCAGTGTTTCAGTTAAATACGCGTATTTGTGTGATATTTGAGCTCATTCATGACGTAAACATCGGTGGTAGATGGTGAGGTTAAAACAAATCTGTAAATCTATTAACTCTATCGAAAAGGTGAAAACTAAGATAGAATTATATTTCTATTTCTTTTAGCTGTTTAGAGAGAATGAACAATTAATTCTTGCTTCTTTTTATGAAAATAAATTAGCCTGACCAAATTTTAATTAAATACTACTAGCAAAGCATCGTTTGCAGGGATTCCGCCAGGATTATCAGTTTATCGGGGCGTGTAATGTCAAACTAGGAGGGTGTACGTGGAGTTTTGCACTTTTCTACATATGTTTGACCATAAAAATTGTAAAATCGTATAATATTTCGTTAGCAGATTTACCACTGATCAAGCAACGCAACATATGAAGCAAGGGTTTTCTAATCTATGTTCATTGTTAGCATTGATTGTTGAGATTACCAAGGTCACATCTTTCTTCTATCATTTCTTTTTTTCCGCTTCTTGAGCATCAATGGTTAAACTTATTGAAGCTTTACAAATTTATGCGAATTCCTCGTATCATAAGCTTTCATAAATGATAATATATTATGTGGGGTGGAGGTCGCGGTTACCGAGAAAATAGCCACACACACACAGGAAGCTTATTATTTTAACGTTATCTATGTTATTAGGCTTATTACATTTTACAAAATAGTGAAAATTAAACAAAGAACAAAATAGTTTGTTTTTTTTTGTTCTAAATTCGAGAGAGCAATAGAATTCTTTGTTATTTTTCACTTTTTCGATAACGGTACTAGATTTTGTGTAAATCGTGAAAGAAACAAAAATAAGCCTCAAAGATTATACTCTTCAGCTGCTTATACTTTATATTTTAAAAGACTAAATCGTTTCTAAATAATTTTAGATGTAAAAAAACAAAACAAAAAAGAAAAAAACAGATAGCACGTGTTCACTCATGCTTCTGTTTTAAAAAAAAGAGAATATCACCCTAATGCACGAATCTGAAGATTATTAAACCATTCCGATCACATTTCAGACGCTTTTTCTCCAATTTATACCACGAGATTAAGAATTACATGAATATTTAGGCCATAATTGTGTGCAATTTGATATATGACGGCGAAGAGAATGCATAATATACATATAAGCAACCATCTTGTCAGCAAGAAGTATGTATATAATGTATTTTTCCTCATTTACCTTTTTCTTCATTTTATTTTTCTTCTGTGGCTTCGTCATAAGCGATAGCCAACCGACTTTTAGACAGTCTTGCCAACTAAGATGATTGCAACATTACTAAACCACAATCTCAAAATATAGACAAATTCCGATAGTACCCATGGTGAAAGGTTAACAGTTTTGTAGCTATGGTATAGTTCAAAAGTGGCTAAGAATGTATTTTAACAGAACAAACACTCTAGTTGTTTAATGAGTATGTTAAAGAAATTGTCTAGATTTAGTTACAATATATTTCAGATTGGCAACACTGAATGTACAGGCGGGCAAGGTAGAAAACCAGTTTCGTAAGTTCCTACCACGGTCTTCCAGCTTCATAGCATGAATTTTCGTGATAACTTAATGCTTAAGCTTTTGTTTTCTTCTTCATAGGCACCTTACAGGAGCCACTCATCTTGGAAACATTTTATCTCTCTCTCTCTCTCTCTCTCTCTCTCCATTCCCCTCTCTCTCGCACACACGCTTGCAGTCACTCTCCTTTTGTGTTTTCATGTGCGTGTCTTGCTTCTTTGTTTTTTTTAACAATTCCATGGTTGCGTAAACACAAGGATGCGAAATGTAAATTGTAGGGGCATATTTTTAGTATCGTAGCACAAGAATCGACCTGTAAAAGGACTTGAAAACTACTGATTTTCGAATCAGTGTTGGTTACGAAGAAATCAGAAGAAACTTGCCCCTTCCCCTAACGTAATTTAAAAAATAATGCTACATTCTATGGGTAAGGATCGGTTCTAGAAAACACTAAGATAACAACTAAATTTTCATATTAATAGTAATTTATTTTTCCCTTATTATTATAATTAATATCCTCTACTGAATAGGTAGCAGATTAAGCAAAATATTAACAGTTAATAGTGCAACAATTATTAGCTTATACAGTATACAAACTATACTTTGAAATTTAGCATCGAAATAGCTATCTTAACCCTAAATAGTTACTAAAGCAGATCTTGTAAATTTTTCCACACGAAATTTCAACTTTCTTCCATATTATGCCTCAAATGCTGATTTAGTTTAATTCTTGTATTTTAATTACGATTGTTTCCTTAATTGAAACACGTGGGAGCTGCCATTCTTCTAACAAAGTTTCGGTTTAGCATTTTAGCTACGCAAGAATTAATTTTAAAAATAGGCTGGCAACACTGATAACTGTACTGCTTAGGTACGGGAAAACTCACAGTAATTTTCAGTGTCGAATAATGTTTATGCTAAGTTTGGCGCAACTAAGTCTAACTGAATGGAAGCACTTTCAATAATTGATTATTTTTTTTAAAAAAAAATGAGTTTGCAACACTGCAGTACTGCACCAATCAAGAGTTTCGGTGACTCTAAGCTAGTCTAGTCAAGACCTTTCCAACGACGCATCTCTCTACACCTTGTAGTTCCTGAGATTTAACTTCTAGACACGGACGAACGGACTCCATGAGCGGGGTTAGAAGGGACCTAAACCCCACTTGTTGTAAAAAGTTATATCTTGTTCTTATATGAATACTAAAAGATTATGATATTCTTTGCCATTTCTTTCACAGTGGTTCTATTTTAAATGTCCACTTAACACGCATCTGAGTGATAACTACTCTCAGATACCTCAATATATGTGAAAAGGACAATCTCGTCATTTACGTGGTGGAAGGTACGAATTTATTAAGAATTCTCCAACAGGATGGTCATTGTGTGCAGTTTGAATCCTTCATTCTACGCTTTAGTGCTCACCTACTTTGAATAACTTTGGCAATTCATCGCGTGAGAATTGTTTTATTCTATGTCAACTTTTATTCTTTATGACATGAGAGCGATCTGATGTTTATTTCTTCGATTATCGCAAAATCGTTCAGAATTATAAAATATTGCTAATATAGTATGAAAGTACATCCATTGTATTAGCATTTCCTTAAGAAAAAGAAATCCGGACTTGTATAGTTGCAGAGTAATTGTAGAAACAAAAAAATTGACATAGAATAATTTTATGAAAACACAGGTTGAGTCTTCTAAGGTTTTGAAAATTATTCTGTCATACCAAAACGCCATTGTACTTGCGTATTGACGAAAGTATTGTCAAAGTGCGCATGATATTCAGAGTATCAAGTTCTTATCTTCCTTTACAGTGAAATATTCATGAATAGAATAATAGTAATGCATATTAGTCTTCCCAGTCACCATAGAATTTAGCATGTTTTGTTTTTTAAATTACCATTAATCTTTTCATTATTATTTTTCGAAAGAAACTAAAACAAAGTGTTTTGACAGGATATACGTATGTTCAGTATAAAGAAAATGAAGATACGATACACTGTCTTGTCTTGTATTGAAAACTAATGTTCATAGCAAGGGTAAAACAAAGAAAAATGAACAAATTACAATAACAGTACTGTTAAAGATTGCAACAAGATTATAAAGTATGCCTGCTCAAAAACAAAGCAATGGGACTTTCACTGCAAACCTGCCTACCTTTGAATTTGAATGTTATTGATGGTCTTTAGGCATCTAAGGCTCAGGCCCGGATAGGGGAGGGGAAAGGAGTCGGTAAGGTGACGTCCAGGGCCTATGTGCCATCCCAGCATTTGCCTGGTGTGACTGAGCAAAAACTCTGGAAAAACCTTATTCAGAATGGTCGGCCGCTGGGATCGAACCCAGGACCTCCAGAACTCTACGCCAACGCTCTGCCGCTGAGCTACGGCTGCTCGGCAAGTCTGCGTACATGTTGAATTTGACTGCACTGAACGGAAATACTTAACATAATTAATTTTCCCAACTCTGGTATGCCAGTTAAATAAAATTAAATAAAAATTGAAATTGCTTTTATAGATATTCCATAGAACACCGAAGACTTCTGGAACTGTTTTGATGATTATATCAGATATTGTCTCTAACGGTCCCTGTTTATTTTCACAGCTGAGTTTTATTTCAAATTATCCAGGACCGAATTTCTTTCATGATCATTGTTTTTATCGAGTCTGCTTTTAACGGTACTTTCAACGAATGCCATAATTTTAATACTGAGTTGGACGTAGTAATGCGTATTTTTCTCAGCCTTGGTTGGATGAAATATCTGATGGAGTGTTCTTTTAAACCCCTGTCTCAAAAAGTACGTAAACCTAGGCATATTTCCGTTCTACCTATTTTGAAAGTAACGTGAAACAGCACACATGATGTTTGTTTCTGGTAGCTGTTAGAAGGTCCAACATGCTGGTCATCGTCGTTGTTGCCACTACTTTGTACGTAGTCAGGGTCCACATCGCTGTCATTGAGTGTGTCCAAGCTAACAGTGGTGATTAAGTCCATTTCATTATCATCAGCATCATTTCAAACATCCTCCATCCTGTAATATACCTAATATTCTGTGACAATCGCACTCATGCACGTATGTTTTATTCATTTTATTAATTTCATATGTATATTTTTTATTTTGATCATTTTCTTTTGAACCGCAAAAACTACCAAATAAAGAGAGAAGCAATCTTGGAATACAATTTTTTTAAATCCTCCAACTTTAAAGTAAGGCACAATCGGGATTGTTTATAGAGTCTGTTGGAAAATACTTGGGAACTGCGAAGACCGCCCACGCGGTTCTGGTCAGTGGAGGCAAGTGACTGATTTATTGAGAGGTCACCAGGGATCCTTTTCGCCTTTCCCAACTTCGTTCTTCATAGAAAATACCAGATCACACTTTTTGTATGGGCATTAGAAACAAAACAGAAGGTCAAGGAATTTTTGACAGAGAAAAGGCACGCTGACTCTCCAGCAAATGAGAGCATAGATTTCACTTATGAGGAGGAGAGGAGGGAGAGAAAACGGAGAGAAGAGGAACCAAAAAAAAAGATAGACCGAGTTTGACTTGCACAAAACACACATCGTGAAGTATTGTGATAGTGCATCACACTTAAGTGAATTTTGATTTTTTCTCTCTCTCAAACTATATAATGGCTAGCTAAAGCCACTAAGTGCGCGGGAATACCTCTCGAACTCCTCTCTTCGAAGATTATTGCTGGGACTTGTGTGTGTGTGGGTTAGTGAAAAATGAAGAGACTTCCAACAACAACTAAGCAACCCGACTATGTCAGCAAATGGTTCATTTTCTTGGTAGTGAACCGCCTCATTCCACAGCGAAGAACAACTGTGAGTTCAGGTAACGTTTGGACCCTACGACCGGGTGAAAGGAACCGCAGAACCAAAGGTAGGAAACACTTTTTCAAAGGCTCTATGCTTGCGCCGAAGATGAAATCAGCTGAGCGCAACTCTCAAACCTGCGGTACCCACTTATGCAAGAGGGGGCCACTCCCCTCCGTTCATTCCAAACATCTTTTTATTTAATTCGTATTCCGTAAAGAAGTCAGAAGAACTGAACATTTTAGATACGTTTTGGCCATTTGCAGAACATTTTTTTTAGAGAACGGAATTTATTTTATTTGTGGACAGCTACATTAAATAGAGCAGTAACTTTTCTTTACAATCAAACTAACATTTTTTTTAAACAACAACAACAACAACAAAATGTGAAAGACATAGCAAATTGTTTTCGTTTGTTTATGTGTCAAAGTTAACTGTTCCAATGGAAAATTACAGTGAAATTTGAACTATTGATAATATAATCATGTTTATTGTATACTTTTGAGGGAATGACAATTTTAAACTTCCCCATCTGCAAACACATGAAAATTCATGAGATGTACAACAAGACAATGAGTATAAATATTATTATTATTATTATTATTTTTGTTAACAGAATTGAGGTTGCAAGTATTCTGTTACTGATAATGTGTTGGGCAGCAGTCAATTATATTGTCTATTGTTGGAGTTCTTTTAAATGTTGTGACTCACATGCCGACTTTAATAAAAAAAAAACTGAGTTATTTTAGAATGTCTGCTTTTCAGACAAAGAGCATGTTAACCATTTTGCTCAACTCAAACATGCATTGATTTTCATTTCAAGAGCGTAAGAATCGCTTTGAATCTAGTGCACAAACCAAATCATGTATATTGCTTCAGGCGCTTTCTAGCCAAAGAAATGTTTCTTTGTAGCAATCGCTAATTATTTTTGAATATGGCCATTTTACGAAAGTCCCGGGCAGTCCAATTTGATTGAGAAACTATTAAAACATTTGAAACATCATTAATTTTATTATGCTCACACCCGTATATCTTGCATGTCGTGACCCATGCAGGTCATATTTGTCGTTTATTTTCGACATGCCTAAAAGGTAAAAAGAATGCGCATTCTACTAGGTATAAACATCAGCTGATTTAGGTTTAAGAGTATAGTGTGTAAGGAATCTATCTATCTATATATGTTTATGTATTCAAATATTTTTTGTGTGTGTGAACTGAGATCACTATCTGAAGATCATAGCCTCCCTGCAAAACTTCTATTTCATAAACGCTCTGTGCTTGACAATTTAGAACACTTCACGTTTGAACTTTTTATTTTCTTAAGAGGCAGGGACAATCTTTTTCGATCTAAGTACAGCAAGGTGTTAAAAACATTGCTCGTTAAATCTCGTAAAATATCGAGGGTATACACTATCCACTTGTGATCTGTAAATTTTACTCAGCTAAAAGATCAGCAGGACATCCCATATTTTTTTATTTTGTTGTGTGGTTTTGTTAGCTTTTATTGCTCGTAGGTTCATGACAAAAGGCTGTAACAATGTAAATTAAATTTAAAAAAAAAAATGTATAGGACAACTAAGAAATTTCTGAATCAGAGAGTTCGGGACCATAAGTCTCGACTCTCATTTTTTTGTTTTTGCTATTGTCAATCGTTAATCATTTTTTATCTATTGTTAAAAAGAAAAATCATTACATCTCGCTTTACATAAAGTTTATTTGAATGTTACCGAATTCATTATTTTCATTTCAAGACAATTTGGGTATCCACGTCCTTTTCTTTGCTTTTGAGTACGTGACCCTAGATTCATGTATAGAAAATTGGAAAACAAGATTCTTTTTCAGCTTTAGACGCCTGCAGCTTTCGAAATGTAGATCTCTCTTAGGGAAAACTTCCATGATTCTCACCATCCCCGAATCTTATTTTTTTTTAGCATTGTTCATTAACCAATTGTTCGTGAGAGGAAGCAATCAAGTTTGTGCTTTGGGATTGTCTTTCTCATGAGAAGGGATGAGGACAATCAAGAAGTCTTTCCCGGTATTCGCTCAGAGGATTTTTTTAGTAGAGTAACTAGTAATGATGCCGCGATTCCTTTGTACGCCGAGTGAAATCTGCTTCTCTTTCGATTCCTGTTTTTGTTGCGGGTGCTAAGTCCAGTTTTCCGTCCACGACAACTCCATTTATTTCCTTATAGCCCTGGAATCCGTATGAGGGAACGAGTGGAGACTGTCTTGGGCTCAGACTCATCATGCCATTTTTTTTGTATTTTTGTCAACGGCCATACCAAAGCTACACGAACCAGGTGATGTGCTATTGACTCTCTTCAAATTCAGTAGCACGTTTCCTTTAATCGAACCTCCCGATTCGGGGAGCAGCCGTCACATTCCGGCACCAACACATGCACCTCGAAATCAGAGAAGGGTCGAGATCATCGATACCCTGCGCACCGCACATTAACTCGACTCCGAGGTATAGATTATGAAAATTCTTCTTTGTATCTAAAAGGACTCGAGCAGAGGGATCTAGGTTTTGTCTATCAAGAACTACCCCCACGATAAAACCATCACCTATTAGCGTCATTACTTACGTTTCCAATAAAAGATTACAAAGCAGCTCCTCTCACAGCCTTTTTCCTCCGGGACTCGAACTTGGATCTCCCAATTACCGTTTGAGTATGCTGTCCATTAAACCACTACAGCGCGGCCAATTCTTCGTTCCTCACGTCTCGACACTCGCCCAGCTCCTCGTGCCGGTTATAAGGCCCAGTCGTCCAGGCACTGCACTATTACATGTTGAGATTTTAGTTGAGGAATCTTCAGCAATCGTGCAATTAGAAAGAATACGGGTAGATATTATTCCTCCTTTTTTATTTAAAAAATAATAATAATTGAGTAAATGGAATTAAACTCTGCATACAATAATAATAATAATAATAATAATAATAATAATAATAATAAAGGAATCTGCAAGATGATGTGCAAGTATCCGTAATAAGTATTTATGTAATATTTGTAGGATTAAATACCATTATTAATTTTTAAAATTCTCGTCTGTGATAGTTTAGTCATGTTCTTGTTGAAGTAACACAATTGTTACTTCAAAAA
>JAGDQP010033236.1:0-20791 GCA_022664845.1 Lepisma saccharinum
CTCATGAGATTAATATTTTTGTAGTGGGATATATTTGTTATATCTTTGGGTTTCCTTCAACTTGGGTGGTATTTACTTCAACCCCTTCAATTTCCCTTCTGTGACATCTAGCAATGTAAGAATTTCCTTGTGTTCATACGCACCGTTGTTGAGCTGGATAGATCGAGAGACGTTAGCTCAGTTGCTAGGTCGTTGACCTCGCATTCGGCGGCCATCCTAACTGAATTTTTTATCAGGGATTTCTCTCAGCCACACCCGGATAATGTTGGAATTGTACCTTTAAACTAGGCCCAGTCTGACTTCCCTTTCACGTTCTTTTCCTTCTTCCATTCCTATCCTCTCCTGAACCAAATATAGAACAATTATAGAACATTAAGCAATATATAGAACTCTACGTTCGATAATAATTATAATTTCATGGTTGAAGCGTTACCCCTTGACAGAAAGAAGTATTACGTGCACCGAAACGTATTGATTCTTGCTGCTCTCGTGGGATGACAGTGCAATCAGAAGTCCCACTTGTTTCGCAGTTCGTAGCAAGTCAAAGCCTTAGATATAGAAACCCGTGAAATAAAGAAATTATAAATCTGTGTAATAAACTATGATCAAAGCTTCAGTTCTTCATAACCTTGAATATGTTAGAACAATTGCACTACTCTCTCTGGCTGCAATTTTTCTTAAATTGCCTAATATATATTCACAATAAATGTTGCTACTGAAAGGTTAAAATCCTATCAACATAAAGATCATAGGGAAATACAAAGTTAGTTTGTGTACTGACTAGTGTGGTTAATGACATTTTAATATAGGTAGAAGTTTATTCTGTACACATCAAATTTTATACCTTACATTTCTTTCATCACATTCAGGCTATTAGTACATTCTATTGCCGTAAGATGTCAGTCGAGTATATCGGTGCTGCTGCCCCTAGTCTAAAGTGTAGAACTTCCGTGAGTTGTCTATCCATAGCGCTTATTTATCCATGGTCACAGACCATTAATTTGTCACGGTGTTCAAGAAGATAAACAATGTAACGTGAGATATCTCTTCGTGACTTTTTCCAAATAAGATATTCATTGCTCAATCATGAATATAAGACGTGCGTTTGGAATAAAGAGAGTGTGCTTCCCTCTGATATTTTTACTCCTTGGTTCTAATCCTTGTCAGAGCAGTTATCAAATTTTTCAATGTGTTTACAGTTCCAAGCCTATCGCGTAAATAAGAAAATAATTCTTAGTATTGTTAAGGGCAAATATTACTAGGTCTGAATAATTCTTAAAAGTATAACGTATTTGAACAAAACCCACATAGCACTGTTTCTTGATTCAAGGTTGAAATTTCCTTGATTTTTCCTTGTTAGGTTTGACGTGCATATCACATTTCAAGCACGTGACAAGGATATTTCAAGCTTGATTCAACCATGATTTTTGCTAGATAAAAAATATGTGTGAACTTAACAACGCAATTTCAAGCCTGATTATCCCTTACCTAAACAAGGCACTTTGTGTCTTTAAAAAATCAAGAATGATTCAAGCTTGATTAAACCTTTTTGCTTGTCACGACAAGATTGTTTCCAGCTTGTTGGCTTTACGTTTCAAGGCCAAAACAAGCTTGATTCAAGGTGCTTTTGCTCTGTGAGAAAACTTTACATTATTTATGTTCCCTTGTTGTGATAAATTTGATAAAAAATTCCATTTACGGACAGTTTTAATAGTTATTGATCACGACCCGTTTCTGACTTAATAAAATCCTAACATTTAAAATTCGACAAATAGAAATTCCTCTTCTGGTATTTGAACTCAGGTCTCCTGAACTGAAGTCCAACGTGCTCGGCTTGTAATTTTTTCTATGATAAGTCACAGCGATTAAGAAATGCAAATGCAGAAAGATCATAATGAAGTGTGATAGTAAAAATGGCATAAATTCACATATTTACATGCTGCGATTAGAACTAATTTGTTTCCTCAGCTGTGAAAAACACCTATTGACATAACGCATAACTTGTATTTATCGAAGACTGAAGACATAACGACTACCAATAAGAAATATTTATTCTATTATGGTGTGAGATAACGATAGAAACGTTTTTTTTCTTTTTTTTTAAATCAACATTTTGGACGTGTTCTGATTTTGTCCTGGTATCAGTTATAAAAGAAAAGTACAGGATATACAAGAGAAAACGACAAAAAATCCAAAATGAAAGAGAAAAACAATATGTCTATTGAAATTTCGATATAACGAAAGATGTTAATAGGGCCTTTTAACGAATTTCATGAAATCGAAATCCGAAAAGAACTAAGGAAAATAGCATTCAGGAGGGAAAAAAATGTGGAAGTGCTAAATAATGGATGACGTTAGATTTATCGAAATCATCAATAGAATATGAATTATTGAACGAAGAAAAGTGTGTAGGAAAAGAAAGAAAGAAAAAAAAGCGACAAAAGTGAGCAGCTTTGCAGCAATCAAAAAATTTTATATTTCCGGTCTCTTCCTTAAAACGCAATTTTTCCTCTTCCTCACATTCACTGACACAACCCGTTCCTCTCCTTGCCTATTCTTACGTCAACTTCCACCTCACGCCTACTGTAGAAAAACTCCACCCCCTCTCCTCCCATATCCTTCTTTTACGCCTCCTCGATTCGTGAAAAATATCAGACGTTTGATCTGCAGGCAAATCCATTGGCTTTTGTATTCCTTTTCCGTGTTTCGAAAAAAGAGTATAAATCTTGACGAATACTTTTCTTTGAGGACATTTATTTCACACTTTTCCAGTCGTTAACAATCCTCTTGTTCTCTCGTGTTCTTTTACTGACAACAGTACTCAATTATCCTTGCGCGTGAGAATATAACCACCGACATTCACTCCCTTCTAAGGCACTTTTTCCATCAACTCCTTCATATTCATAAAAACATTAAAGGGTATTCACATGTTTTTCTTGTCTTTTGGGTATGTAATCAGTATTTTTCTGTCTTTGATGATTTAAATGGTGTATGATAAAATTCCAGTTTTACATTGGCCAGAGAGTACAATCAACATGATAATGGCCCTTTTATCGATATTTTACAAAATTTACGTTATTTTGATAGAAATGAAATACTGAGAACGGTCAAAATCATTGTTAGATTATCGATAGTGTTTTATCAGAAAGTACAGAAAACACGTTACTCGAAAGGTGTCCCGCTTAGGACTATGACAAATGAAAGTAGCGTAACTTTTTACTTACCAAGATATATTGTCCAAACTTATTATACACACACACACACACAACAACTCAGAAAGGTTTTTTTTTCTACAAATGATGGAACGAACTTCCATGTGTGCACCGTTAGTTGCGCGGCAAATGTCAAAACGGTATTCCATCTCAATCCAAACATTCTCAAGAATCTGTGGAGTGACGTTGCGTATTGCAACCACAATTCTTTCACGCAAGTTATTCAGACAAAGTGCATGAAATATTATACCTGTATCATGACTATATCTACTTTCATCTCTATACATTAAAAAAAAAATATGATTGGAAACTGAATAAATATTTTCCAGGGGTATGAGTACCTCTTGCTTCAGAGATAAGAACTATCACAGTATGGGCTGGAGATTACAGTGTGGATGAAACGACCAGATTAATCAATATGAGTTATTTTTTATTAACGAAGCGCATTAGCAGTATTTCCAGAGTGAAAACTCTACATGTAGGTGTGTTCAAGGCCAACTTAGAGCAGTCATTGCCAACTGGTGGATCTCAAACGTCGGAGTACTTTTTCTTGCGGGGGGGGGGGGAGTGACACAGTGAAACAAGTTAGAGCTAAGGTGGGAGCGAAATGTGGCACGTCGTCCGCCTTCCGGTTTATTCCATAGCGTCAGAATGAGAGAAGCAAAGCATGACGTAACAGAGCGCACAGTTGGTAATGACTGCCCTAGAGCGATCTCAAGGACAACTGTTATTTCACTAAAGGTACGACGGTACTAATAAAGGATGGAAAGTCTACAGGATAAGTATGAATCATGACAATATAAATCAGACATATGAGAATTAATCCTTATGTTCTATTTCTACATGGTATAAAGAGTTGAATTTGTGATGCGAATGTGTGATATGTATTTACGCTGCATCAATATCCCACATCTCGTGTCTCGACATGCTTGGGTTGTATCACAGTAGGTACTTGAATGAGAAGTTCTGAGTCAGCAGAGAAAGCGCACACCACAATATGAAAAAGGAAGACACCAGAGTCTCTATTTCTGAAATCCATTCACGCATTACAACAAATTTGTGGAATCATGAATTTCGCCATGGCAGAACATCTTGTGAACATAATTATTGAGAAGAATCTCCGATCATAAGACAACAAACCGTTTATAAACACAAGATCGAAGAGAAACGGTCCATTAATTTTTTGAAAATATTTAAAACTCACAGCGCATTTCAAAATGTTTCGGGTGATTGAACAAAATTGCAACAACTCACTCCAGCACTCCTTGTAATAAACATAAGTTGTGCATTTACTGTAAAATTAGTACCACGTATCAAATTTAGAGAACTTACAAATACGATAAACAACTCTAAGCAAGGATAGAATGTTACAAATGACCACAACCTGATTAAAAAATTATGAATTTACCTCTTCTTAGTTTAGAGTTCGAATGAAGAGTTTAGAATAGGACGAATTAGAAAGTTCTAAGATAACCCTGTTTTAGGTTTCATCTACATTGGAAAAAAAAATGACAGCTATTCCGCGTTGATCTCTTCTTGTCTCATAATTGATATACAATACAAAAACAAAAGTAAGTCAAACAAACAGGACATTTTCTTCAGAGATTCATAGATGTATCCAAATACACTTACAAGAAAATGAATTTCAAATCAATACCCTATTTCTAGAGGAAGTGGATACAAAACACGTCAAATCTGGATCTAAGAATTCTATGTAACAATCAACATTGAGTAATTCATAGATTTTTCATAACCTTTATCTGTTTTGTTTAATTCTACAGCAACAGACTGACAGACAGAGAAGTATATATATATATATATATATATATATATATTGCTACTCAGAATTTCAGAGCGCACGCTGTAGCCATTTGCTTTCCGCAGTTAATATGTGGCCGACTTTCTCCCTACACACTAGCATGTTCTCCTCTCTTCTTAATGAAGGGTTGAAATTAATTAGCGGTTCGCCAGACTGACAGTTTTATTAAGTGTAACCAGGCTTTAGGAACAGAAGACACTTCTTCAAACCCACTTCTTCCTGTCTCTCTCTCTCTCTCTCTCTCCTTCGTTTATCTGCTTTCGTACTAGTCTGTTTCGCCCCCTGCCCACTTTCGTATGCATACGAACTTCCATCTCTTTCTCTCTTTTCCTCTCATTTTCTCTATCATCTCTCTCTCCTTCACTGTCTTCCTTTTTTGAATACACACACAGACTAACTCCTTTTAACTCTCAGGACAGTTTCGGGTATATCTTCAACTCTCGCGATAGTTCCTTACTCCTCCCGCTGTAGTCTGTTCTTCCCTCTGGTGTCATCGTTCTCATCGTAGGAACTGTTTTCAGAAGGTTACACATTGCATATAAGACTCTTTTCTGTCCTTCTCATACTACAAGCTTCCCCATGAAAGTTTTTCAGTAGACCAAATCTCTTGCTCTCTCTTGTAACTGTGTCTGTGTGTGTGGTATTCTTCTGTACGACGATGTTACTGCTGGTTTCTGGAGGCTCTTGCTCTGCTCTGCGGATATTTGCTTTTGCCTTCGTTTCGTTCTTCACCCTAAGATTTCACGTTACAAAAGTTTTCTTTAAAGGTTGAACTTCTTCCGTGTTCCTTGTTCCTGTATTTATATATATATATATGAAACGGTGTACTTTGAGCTCTGGCAGACGTTTGCAATCCTATTTCATATATGTGTACCTGAGAGGGAAACTATCGTAAGTCAAAGTTCAGTCCAATTGGGCTTAAAATATTGAATCTATCTGAAATTCAAAGTTCTTTTTAGTGATAAAAGTTATTTCTTCTTTATCTCATACTTTCTGAAATTTGTTGTAGAAAACTGTTGCAAGTCAATTGAAGACTTCGAGTTAATCAGGATGTGTGTCTGCGGGACGGGAGTGAGATAGTATCTTAAGTTTCACATACAATAGTTTACCACTAACACTCTTACGTAACATTGAAGAAAACAAGTGAGAAGCAGCCTAGTTGTGGAACTGCACATGAACTACCTCTAAGCTTCAGTACGATGTCCCTAAGGCCTCTCCAACGACAACTCAACCAGCCTTTTGTAGCCCTAATTGTTGCTGAGTTGAAAGTTGTCTAAAGACAGACATAGCGATGATCACACCTTTGGTGCTACTGAAATAGGCATACGAGCCTGCTCAGAACTCTATTTTTGCTTCTCCTGTAACATTTCCTAATTGTGATTTACGTTACTATACCTCTCAGGTACAGAGGTTGCTGGTCTTGTGCATGTAAAAGGTACATATGTGGTTGAAATAGAAGAAAAATACTGTTTAAATATATGTCAAAAATTCTCTAACACAGACTGAGAACGAATAATGAGTTTCAAACCAGTTTGCGGAAAACTGCAACATAAAGAAACATACTATGCATAAAAAGCATGTTTGGAAAGTGGATCTAAATATATTTACTTTGAGTCTTATTCTTCAACTCAGGCTCAATATTCCTTAAACTATTCCATTATTCAATGCATGTGAAATATTTAGATTTTTCAAAAGGAGAAATAACTTGTCTACAACGTTCCTGAATGTTCTCATGGTCTGTATACATCAAGGATGGCTAAACTGTCCATTGCGAACTTGTGGAGATATTTACAATACCTCGCGACAGATTGGCTATACTGAACCTAAGAGATGACTCCCATTTGGGTAATATGCACTTTTGTACAATACAACACTGTTGATATAATACTAATAACTTTGAAACGGTTTAAATATGTTTAGTGCCTAGGATGACATTTGTTTGCATAAACATTTTCCAGCTTACCATATTTGTAATGTGGTAAGTATCCCAATTGACTAGTACCGGTAAGCTTGACGATTCCTGTAATAGATTGTGAAGAATGAAAATTCTTATGATTCCGCCTACAGCATACTGTCCTACTTAGAACCACCCTGAGTATAGTCTTCTTACCGTAGTAGCTGGCGAGGGCAACATTATAGAAAGAAACTAAGGTGATGGGGAAATATGACCTAGACTAGTATCTTGAGAATATGCACAAGAACACCTCCCATTTGTTAACTGTGTTCGATTACCGACTCTACTTTAAACAAGCTTTCCAACGGTAGCTGCAGATAGACGACATTTTTCTTAATATAGATATTGATAGAATGGCAACTATCATACAGATAGGGAAATGAAAGAAATTCGCATGTTACATGTAATGTTACATACAGTACACGCACTCTTACAGCAGTAGCCTCTCCTACACTAATCAAACAGTAACACTTTGCTTTTGGTAGGTCGTTTCAATTTTAACTTTTACAGTTTTGGACTGAACCAAATACAGATAAAGTATTTTCGGTAAGCTCAGCTTCAAGAGAGATATTATAAGGAGTTTTCGGATAACAGTTTATACTTTATGTGCTATACTGCTTTAGCTTATGGCTAAGGGTCACGTATCGCCCACAGATGCATGCTACACATAACGCAAAAAGTACTTACAAGTAACACTGTTTCAAGTTTACACTCAGCTCTAGAAGCCAGAATAAAAAACTGAGTTTGTGTGTAAAAGATTATATGCCATTGACCAGTGGTTGAAGAGAAATGGCGGTAAAATTTGTGAATAGCATTGTTTGTGGTGCACCACTTAGGAATATCTGGCGCTAATATACTCAATGCCGCGCACTACGGTGATATCATTGACATCCTCATATCGTTATATCTATATTTATCCAGATGGCGACACCGATACATGATTAAAATTTACTAGACTGTCAGACTGTGTGCCCCCTGAGTAACTTTATACACAATATTCGTGTTCCATTGTACGGATTCTACCCAATTCTACACTTGTACCAGTGTCGGTCTCTGGTGACTATTAGTATAACGACGTGCAACTATCAGTGTCATTTGACTGCCTGTCACAGTAGTACGCTGCATTGAGTGTAAACTAGAGCCAGATATTTGTAAATTGAATACCCCAAACAATGCTATCACTATCTTGGCTGAGGTTTCCCTCCAGTGTTTTCCTCAAATATATCAATCAAATGTTGGGATAGTTCCTCAACTAAAATTCAAACATCTATCTTCCTCATCTTCGTAGTGCTTTCCGAATGACGTCATGGCTCAGCTATGTGATGGACTTATTTCAGACCTGCCTGTTTAACCCATAAAAAATAAATAATTCGCCTTCAGCAGTTCCATGTTTTAACTCCATAAAGTGATATTCGAGTTTGAAGAAGGCTAATTTAAAATCTAAGCTTTGACTAAGCGCTGTAACTAAGCTAAAGTTTTCTTGCCTCATAATAAGACGGACCCCGAGTCCAACTCTCGGGGCTGGTTACCTCAAAACAGATGTTCCCTGGTTTCCCTTAGTCACGCAAGATAAATCTCGACATTAGCCTTGAAATAAGGTCAAAAACACTAACTATTTTGTCGATTCCTTATTGCACAGACAAAGCAAAAAGTGAATGATTTTAGCCGCTAGAGGTCTTTAATTATTAGCTTAAGGTAACACGATCCCATATATGTAGGTTATTCTAGAATCATGCCTTCTAAGTAAATTGTTGCAATTGTTTTCCTAAAGAAAGTCAGAATTAGCCATGATATTTCGATTGTTTTCCTAAACTCGAAGATCGCAGTGACATTTAATTACAGGCGGAGAATAGGGCGCTTCCGCCACTGAGAATCTGCAGCTCAGCATCAAACGCTATACAGATGCTAGGAGGAAAACGTTCTTGAAGAAATTAATGAGTAAGGTTCCTATTGTGAAGTGATTTCTTGACAATCTGTTTAGAGATTGGATTTATCATGGCTAATTCTGGCTATTTACGAAAACAATTGCAACAATTTACTTAGAAGTCATGGTTCTAGGAAATATAGGCACTCTGTTACACGCTATAGATACTTGGAGGTAAACGTGCCTTTATTGACTACCTACTCATGTTTACTCTGCATGCAGTTTGGGTTCCAAAGGTTTCAAAACGGAAAATCACTGAACATAACTAAAAGCAACAGAAAATTCTGTATGAGAGTAAAAAAAAAATTAATATATAAGATAATTTGAAATCTCTCTCTCAATTAATTGTTTATCAAAGGAATATACCAATTTGACGTAACTGATAGAAGAGCAGTTAACGTTGCATTTGAGCAGTTCTTTTGACATTCAATGATAAATAGAAACCAGATTAGATTAGATCACATCTGATCAAGTTCGAGTTAAGAGGGTCAAGGATTCTAATAGATAAATTACAGAAGATATAAAAGGCTTTAAAATACACAATATAGAAAATTGTTATGTGAATAATGAATGATTTGCAGTGAACGTGAAACAATGGGAATCACTACTTTCTTCCTGTTTCTCTTGCCTATTGTAAGTACAATTATCAAAAATTAATTCCGAATAGAAAAATTAAGTAATTGAAACTGTGTAAAGAAATATCTCCTTAGATTATTGAAGCAATAATTATTAACTTACTGTTAAAAGTTTAATTATCAAACAAAGCACACAAATTTAGGATGTTACATAGCATAGCGTTGGAAACACTTATCCGTAAACTTTTAGATAAATCGTATGGCAAAAACCATTCAGAGAAATGCAAATAGCGATATTTAAATTCTTACAGAATGCAATATTAATAGCAATATAAATTTTGACTAGCTAGTTCGAGAAGATCCATGAACGTGCTTACAATATTTCTATATTTGTTTAACAAATTAACATTAATTCGTGAATATTTCTGAATGGAATTCATGGTTTACCCAATGAAGGAATCAACTGCCGGTCTTTGCTGTTCAGGCTGCTTGTTTTCATCACCCCAAAATATTTTCAAACACATTTCGCCCTTACACTTCAGTCTCTAATACAATCAAGCAACAAAAGAGCTCTCTTGTGTACGTATCATAGTTATATTGCTTCAAATACGTGGATTATTCTGTAATAAATCCGGGGAGTTAGTATTAAGTTATATTAGGAGATGAGAGTTAGATAGCACACACATTATAAATAGTTCCAAGATTCATACGGTGCTTTTACTATAAAGGTTAAAACCACATATCATTTGTTCACATCAATACAAGGATACATTTATCGTTATTCCAATTTGATCAAATAACGTCGATATAAGATTACACACGACACAATATTTAATGAAAATATATGTTCATGATCAGTATAGATAGAAGTATTACTAAGGTATATCGTAATACACATATCAAACAAATTCCTCAGTTCTATTATTTTGTTTTGTGGTGTTACGTAAAAATTACACAAAATCTCACAACAATTCTATGAGTTCAATAGGGCATATCCATTACTGTACTTTATCTTGAAGATACGTGTTTTCCTACAGAAAAAGAAAACTAGAAACACGTAGAAATTACGATCTTTATGTGACATATTGATTCTCGTATATCTAGAAATCATTATTGGACATGGACTCTGCAGTGTTATTTCACATATTATTATAATTCCTTTCAAACAATTAAATGCAGTTTCTACGGACTGGACAGGCATCTCTGACCAAAAATTCGTCACATATCGGAGCGAGAGCATTTTTCCTGAGACAAGAATTGAAGATCCTATATTCTATGCGCCATCCGACCATTCGTCCGGCGGGACTGAAGGTGACATTCTGGAATAGCTCAGTCAGGATAGTTGGCGTGAGTGAAACTAAAACCTGATCATTTCGAGTGTTTGGAATCCTGTGCCCCCGATATATCAAGCTGAATTTAGTACAGAGACATCTATTACTATAAACTTTCTCCTGTAGACAAATTAAGAATTATCATCCTTATACTAAATTTGAATATTGAATTTAATTTTTAAGGCCTTTAGACAAGTTTGACTCAGGCTGGATGAATAATGATGGGATGATTAGTGGAATTAAGAAAGTGGGAGGAAACGGGAGAATCCTTATAAAACCCACACACACGGTGTTTTTCTACCACAAAAACACATTGCACGAGTAGGGTTTGAACCGACGAACCCAAACGCCATAGGCGAGCGCTCTAACCATTGATCCACTGCGGTCCTCCTTATACTAAAGACAACTTAGGCTTCTCTTCTGTAATAAAGGGGACTTAGAAATCTGCATCCATCCCTAGTAACAGCAATCTTCACAAGTATCTCGAAATTTATTTATATTGTATCTGGGACCAAGTCATCAAATGAAAGTTTTCGTTTTTAATACCATATATTCAACAACTCCACTTCAGACATATTTCATCTTCCTTGTTCCTTCGATCCATAGAAAAACGTCTTCGTTTTTGTAAACGTGTCTTTCGCCATTGTTATTTCCGACTTTCACATTGCACATATATTCTAATATGTTTTAACACTACAAGGTATTTAAACACTTAAATACTTTTTTATCTTCCTCTAAAACCTATGACATTTTCTTATCTTCTGTCGTTTTCATTCTTTCACACCTTATGTTGAAAATGTTACATTGTCCTTGAATTACCTCTAATAAGATTACCACAATCATATATTTTCACACACACACAATAGGGGGAGCATTTACGATATACGTATCATATAATTTATGACTTTACCTCAACAATTTCTCAATGTGTAAAGTGTGTGAATCTTAATTTGTAGGATTTTTTTACTCTCTTTTTAGGTGTTAGCACAAGACCTCCCCACTCTTTATGAATTCTACACGGAAGGAGGGATCCAAAGTGGTCTCGAAGAAACTAACGAAGGTTTTAAACTAAATGGGAAAGACATAACAATCTTCAGTGGCGCCATTCATTATTTCAGAATCCATCCTGATTACTGGAGGAGTAGTCTTAGAAAAGCCAGAGCCGCTGGGCTCGTGGCAGTGGAAACGTAAGTATTTTTAGTCTAACTTTTGAGGTGGTCAGCGATCGAGATCTTACAATTGTTTCTGTATAATGCCGACTCTTTTGCCCTTAAACTGATGTAAAATTTCAACATGAATCCAGAATATTATCCTAGTGCCATAAAATGGTATACAGATGAAAAAACGAAAGATTTTATAAAGTTTTTAACGATTCTTAGGTCATAATCCTGAGGTTTTACTGTTAAATTACGCAGCCAGATATCCTCAGTAATGGTACGCGAAATTGAAACCAAAATGACTGTAGCTGCTCTGTCGCCAGTGATTCTGCCAGATCTTCCACTATTAGATTATTTTAAATAGAGGTACTACTATTACCATAAAATTGTCGTGGCTTAAATATAGATACCAGAACTCCATTTTCAAAATGTCAACTTCTAGAACCATTAAAATCAAACGTCTGGATTAAATTGTGACAGAACTAAAACGACCTTTTGAATAAATTTTATTTATTTGAGTAGTGGTTTATTAGTGAAAGTTCTCTCACAGGACTTCCGATTTACAAGTAGCATCAAGGAAGAGGTTTGAGGGAAGACAGTCGGCTAGGGTCTAGTTTAAAGATACCATTTCTGAAAACCTCAATCTGGACAGTCGGCTGTTGGGTACGAACAAACAATCAATCCTATAAACACGAAAATAACGCTCTACCAACTGAGCCATGCCCGCTCAATTAACTTTTCATAGGTTGGTATTGTCTGAAATATCAGGATATATATTTCGCACGTTAGTTTCGCACCACCAGGATTTCTCAAGATAAAACCAATTCGAACCAAAATTTGTAAACAACTTACAAGTCAAAGTTCGGCTGAATAAATATGTCGCAAGCAAAACTTAATTATTCCTCATTTATGTAAGCTCAAAAATCGTGAAAAATTTATCTTGAATATAAATACAAATCAATACTGAAGTCAAGTTTGTAGGTGTCTTGAAACAGACTGATCCTTGCCATTTCATCTTGGTGATGTTGACATGTTCTTCACTTGACTTATCCTTACAATACTTCAAGCTTGTAATCAACTAACAATTTGACATTTTGTAGATTTAGAACATCACCAGCCGTTATTATCTATTGCTATTACTACTGCTACTACCACTACTTCTACAGCTAATACTACACGGTGAAACAACGGCTTCTTAAAATTGAGAAACAAGTTCTTATCTGTGCACCGAGAAACGATTTTTGTAGAAATGTAATCTGATAAAAATAAAGAGCATAACGGTTTGGAAATGAGATCAGTGATATTATATTCAAACTGCCATGTTTTCATTTTCAATTCAATGAGAATGTCCATATCTCATTTGTAAGAAAATTGTTTCTCGGTGCACAGATAAGAACTTGTTTCTTAATTTTAAGAAGCCATTTTTAATTGTATGCTACATCCATATTTATAGCTACATCTTACTACAGCTACACCTACAATCTACTAATAGCACTCATGCTAGCTACAACTAATTCCACTACTATGACTACTTCTACATCTACCGTTACTACTGCTGTTGCTACTAAACAACTATACTACTATTTGCATATGACTAAAGTCTTATATCAATAGGCCATGGTTGTAATTACTTCAACTCTTATTTCATGCGCAAGTATGGGTTTAATAAATCCTCGTTAACATGACTACAGTAGTCAAAATTAAATAATAATAATACAGAGTATACCCGATATGTTGAAAGCAATGTCTTCCATAAGCATGTCAAATTCACTTGGAATAAATTCAGCCGGTTTTACGTGATGAGCATGTACAAGTTCATTAGAATCTGGTTATCACGAACATAAGTTAACGCATTAAAATTTTGATATACCTTAAACCATAACTGAAATATCTTTTATCATCATGATGAGTGAATAACGTTAATTCTGTCACAAACATGGTAGCAGATGGCACTAGGCCAGTATATTTTCTATGGAAATGAATGAGAAATCTGAGAAAACAGAATTTTGATCGATAAATTTTCTTCAACACATTTTTGGAAATAATTGGTCTTTAACTCAATTTCTTTTTGTTTCAAAATTTCAGGTCAAATTTATAACTGAACTGAATGGGATAGGAAATTCATATTCAAATGTCGCTATTTTTGCACTAATTTTGTACGATTGTTTCGGCGGTTCTTAGCTAGTCGAGCCAAGACATTTCCTATGACACCTCAGGC
Source organism: Lepisma saccharinum (assembly GCA_022664845.1). Classification (NCBI taxonomy): domain Eukaryota; kingdom Metazoa; phylum Arthropoda; class Insecta; order Zygentoma; family Lepismatidae; genus Lepisma; species Lepisma saccharinum. Next base: position 14,191 of record JAGDQP010033236.1, read on the forward strand.
ACGTCTCTACACCTTGTGGTTCATGATATATACTTTCAGTACCGAGTTGGCAATACTGATAAACGGGTACCTGGGGGACAGGAACATCCACAGTATGTTGGTATTGTGTCAAATAACGTTTGGTGCTGTTATGTCTAAAGTAACGGAAATAAAATAATTTTATAGAAAATAGGTTGGTGACACTGATAAGTGGGTTTCTTAGTAACTTAGGCCCCCTTGGTGCTTTTGTACTGTGTTGAATATGTTTTTCAAGTTTGGCGCAGCTAGGTTTAACTCAATGGAAATATTTTGAATAATTGATTTTAAAAAATCGGGTGGCAACACTGAACTACTGTACCAATCAAGAAGATTGCGGAAACTTTGAGCTAGTCTAGCCAAGACCTCTCCAACGACCCTTCAAGTATCGCTCTACACCTTGTACTTCATTAGATTAGTTACTGGACACGGGCGCGTGATTATAAGGTCCTTTTGCTATAGCTTTGCTAGCAAGGGATCTAAAACTATCTTCTTGATATACAGTCAAACATACATTAAAATTTAAAGTTGATATTTTAGACTAATTCTAAGAAATTTGTGGTACACTAAATAATAATAAAATTATTTGTCGATACTAATAGGCTTAACCATATTTTAGATCTCGCCACAATATTGATCTGCACATATTTCTCAAATCACTGTTAATTACTATCGAAAGTATTAAACACCATTATTCTTTTGATCAACAGGCTATTTCGATCAGTGGGAAATCAGATCAATATGATAATGTTTTGCGAGATTTTCTCCCACTCCTCACTGTATCAACTGAAGTATATTTTTGGGAGAAAATTTCGCAAACCCTGACGGTATTGGCCTGTTTCTTTCCTTCTGATTGATACAGCCCCTTCTGATCCAAATAGACCCTGGTGACAATATAATTTCTTACGTTTGTCTCACCATAACTTTTAAATTGACGCACCGATTTTCATAAAACATTTTGCATTTTGTAAATTACGTTTCCGAAGTTGATTTGTAACATGCCTACAAAATATAGAACAACAAACTATGTAATGGTTTTATTATAGACAAAACCAAAGCGCTCCCTTATAAATTCTATGTTCTTTTAAGAATATCCAAAAGAAAGAGTTCTCAGCAACTACAAGTTATAGCTTACAACACCATTTCAGGCCATGACAAACGCAACGGTTTATGGTTCGTCTCTGTGTGAGTTACAGTTACTAAGATCTAGGAGGAAAATGGAGATTAATAAGCGATTGACAAGGGTCTGCTAAGTTTAAAGTCAAACTCATAGATTTTCCCACCATTTCAGATTATGAAAAATCAAACCGTGTATGGCTCACCTCTCTCTGAGTTGTAGTTACTGAGATCTGGGACGACACAAATGAAGTATACTAAGTGTTTGAAAAGGACCTACCAGTTTTTGAGCCAAACTCATAAATTTCTCAACTGTTTCAGGCCATCATGGAAAATCCAACGATGTATGGATTATCTCTGTCGGGCGTGTACTTACTGAGATCTAGGAGGTGCTTAAATGAAGAATACTAAGCGATTTAAAAGGACCCGTCAGTTGTAGAATCAAACTAATAATTTTCTCCATCGTTTCAAGCAATTGCAAAATCAATTGTGTATGTCTTCTCTGTTGGACTTGTACTTATTGAGATCTAGAAGGGTCACAAATGAAGAACCCGAAACAATTGAAAAGGACCGGTTAATTTTAGAGCCTTTGTTTCCCGCAACGTTCCAAACTATGACAAATGCAATGTTGTATGGGTCATCATTGTGTAACTTGTAGTTCGTTATATCAAAGAAGAAATAAACATAGAGATGGAGAATCCTAAGCTATTGAAAAGGAACTGCCACTTTTAGAGTCAAACTGATAGCATTTCACAGCGTTTTGGATCATTAAAACTCCAACAGTGTATGCTCATCTATGTCGTACTTGTAGTTGCTGAGATCTAAGAGGTAGACAGACAGGAAAATTCCTTTATCTTCCCTTATTCACTGACATTCATATAGGTGCGCTGAAAGTGACGAAAAACACGTTTTTCTTATTATTATAAATGTTGATTAAATCTTTCTGAGACAAATACATCATAAATTACGAATAATTATACCTGCTTTATTATCTATAAGGATAATTGAATGAAACAATTATTTAAAAGTTGATATTTAATGGACTTCACAAAAAAAAGAAATACTATTTAATCAAGTTTTCTCGATACGTAATAATTAAAAACCTTCTTAAAATTGGAGCACCAGAAGGTACACTAGGTGATTTCATATCAATATTTAAATAGGATATTTGCATGTATATCATTACAACATATCGACTCTCTGTGCACATCATCCTGACAGACAGCCTTATCCTTGTACCAACTCTCAAGGTGATTTTGAATTGTTATATATTACATTTTACACGTGGATTACTTTCTCTTGGAAAATTTATTTTCTGTGTCCTTCAATCTTGCAAGCGCCAAAATGTTGAACTTTTTTTTGAAAGTTATACATAAGTACGGCAGTTAATACTTACGCAGTAAGTTAGTTTATATAAGTATACAATTTGTTATGCCCATGAAACTATAAATAATCATTAGTTTTAGTCTCAAAAAAGCTATATGTTTTATAAAAACAAAATATATTAGCAATATTAGTGCCATGGTATCTCACATTCCCGTAATTAATTTTGCTAGAAACATAAATGTTTAGGAGAGTCTGAAAACAACTGGTTACGTTAATGGTTTGTATCAAATTTTTCTTTAAGCAATATTTCGAAATATATTCGTTTTTATTTTAAGAATTCACTGTCAATTTTCTCCAAATAAAATCATTTTTGTCCTTGTTTATTAATACCAAGTTTAAGATGAAGAAACATTATTTCATTAATTTGGAACTACATTATGTAAAATATAATTATAGATTTTCAGTAGAAGACTCTTAACAAACTAAATGAACGTTGTGAAAGCAACTTTCCAGCATGTTTCGTTACCGAACAATCTTGATATTATTTACAGGTTTTCTGAAGTACAAAATAGTTTCCTTAAATGAATTATTACGACATTATCACTGTCTATTAATAACTATCGTTACACAGTTGGTGTATATAACGTAGTTGGCATGTTTTCGCAATGAGTTGTATATAATATAAATACGTAAATGTTACTCAAGATTTGTGTAACACATCTAACATATAATGATTTAAGAAAGAAAGACATTTGTTATAAACACATTCATAAACGTCTTTCAACTTATCTAACAGATTCTATTATGTAATGAAAGATTGAGACTTTGAACTTGAGATTTCAAGTTAAAACATGATATTACGTCAATAAAACATGTTACGATAATAACATAATTAAAAGATTGACACTCGTAATGTAATTAATTTTATAATTGAAAATACTTTCGAACTACATCTGAAATCTATGACTAGACAAAAGCATACGCGTGCCCCTACACATGAACATACGCCCTAACACGTATGATACAGATGTCCTAATACACGCAGTAACACCCTCACATAAACGCCCTAATGTATGTACACAGATATACACAATCATTCACTCGCCATGTTCCACTGATAGGAAGAAATCTAAATGTATTCGGCCAATGGTTAAGTAAAGTACTTTCATTCTATAGATAATAGATCTTGATAATTCCTACATTTAAATTTAAATCGTTGCTTCATCATATCAATATGATAGCTCGTAAGACACATGATTTGCATTTAGTTAAATATTGTTAACAAACGAAAACAAAATTCTCCAATACTGACTGAAATCTCGTTTCCAAAAGTAAAAAAAGGAAATTACATGTATATTTTACAAAACATTACACGTAAACTGTACATGCGATTGAACTGAATTAACTCATATCACACATTCTGTAAATAACTTATCAATTTCCCAAAAGCAGTAAGATGAAATATCCATCACAAAATTAACTCAAGGTCAAGATAGGCTCTTGTTGTATGAGGAATTGGACAAATGGTATTCAGAGAACGCTTTCTTGTTAAAAACACCTCTAACAGTGTCATCAAGAAATGCAATTGTTCTCTTGTAAAGTTTTGGACAGCTTGTAACTGCTCTGCTGGTATGTATGAGAAAATCCTTCCTTCCCTAATATAAATCTTTATCCTAACAAACAATTGCAAAGCATAAACTTGCAATATTCGAATAACAACATTTGCCATTTATGTAGTAAATTAATATTCAAGTTTCTACCAAGTCATTGCTATTTGCTATGCTTCTATGTTACAGAACATTATATACATGATTATGATCTTAATACAGAATTGCAGAAACCTTTACAATAAAGACAATATACAAAATTATAAATGAGTACAGACAAGGCCCGTTTTGAAATCTTTAGTACAATCACGAACCCACACAATCTGAGAAAGTTGGTGTAAACCAGTTTCGCTGCAACAGCTCTGGATGAGGGTGAAGTTTATTTTGTATACACACGTCAATTTCCGTTGTTATCGTGCATTTATTATACCATATTTATTAATAATTCTACAGTTTATTACTGTTATTGCGACATGTTACTATTCATGCGTTGAAAATTCTTACATCGGCCTCTTTCAACGAAGCTGGACGTATTTAGTGTTGCCCATGAGACGAGACATTTTTCGTCTCGTCTTCGAAACAAGATGAGACAAGATTTCTGAAATTCGAGACGAGACTGGATTCTTTCGTCTAGTTTACAAAACGAGACAGTTCTTGAAAAGTCTCGTCTCGTCTTAAATTTCTCGAAAAATCCAAACAGAACTATTTAATTTGTGTCAAGAATCACTCAATCGCAATGAGATATTTCCCTCGGAAATCCGTATGAGCTTTTAATCCTTTTATTACTTCAAAAGAGGTCTATTCTACGAAAAGCAGGGAGTATCTAAACTTATTTTTAATGATCCTTCGAAGCATCTTTAATTGTCATTTTCCAATTAATTCAAGCTTCCTGATTTTATTTTGAGATTGCGCTCCAAATTCAAATACAATGTTAAAGCATCGATCGGGAAATCGACAGTTTCAGTAATTAACCATTGTCTTTCTTGATGAAAAAAAAATGTGTCAGTCTTTTTCAGTACTGAGTTTTAAATGGATGCTGGTTTCGACAATAAAATTTAGGTATTTTATTGCTATGTAATGTTATTCAAACCTAAACCTTTTAGCTCCCTTCATAGTACAGCTAACACAAAGGTTCCTCATAATACCGCTTATTCCATTCGTCCGTCCGCATCCAAAAACGTTACTCTCCGGAACAACAATATATAGAGAGATCGTTGAGGACTTTGTAGAGATTTGGGCTGGACTAGCATTTTTTAATATTAACCATGAACACTAGCCTGCAACGCCGTGGCCTTTGACAGATTGCAGAACACTTTAGGATTTGGGTAAAAAAATAATTATTTTTTTAAAGACATACTTTTCTTAAACAATTCGTACTAAAAAGTAAAAAATAATTTGGCTTATGAATGACTAAAAAGAAAAGCATAAGTAGCGCTAATTGAAAAACTTATAAAGTGACTGTTATTAGAGTGTGACCCATGCTTTTCTTTTTAGTCATGCATAAACAAAATTATTTTTTACTTTTCAGTACGAATTTTTTAAGAAAATATGTCGTTAAAAAGTCTTCTATATTTTTTTTATTCTTCTGTTGTGTTTTGTTACTTTTTGTTTGGAAGAAACAAAATCACGAGTAGGTCAGCAAAAATCTAAGTTACAATGAAGTATTGTTGACAACGGGGTGATTAAGAAGACTCGGATGCCTTTGCAGGTGATGAAGAATATGTGCACAAACCGGAATTGTCAGAGTTGGTATCGGACTGATCTAACTGTACAACGTCTGCATTAGCTTCAAATGTACGAAAACATATAAAAGTAAATTCAAGACAAGACGAGACATGTCGAGACAACTCAAGACGAAACATAACTATTCGAGACGAGACAAGCACACATATTCGCGACGGGACTGAGACGATACAATGTTTCCACGAGACGAGAAGAGGTAGTCTGAAGTTTCGTCTCGTTTTGTGGACAATACTCAACGTATCGTACAATGTTTTGGTCAAAATTATTATCGACAATATTCAGATAGCTTTAATATCGTATGATTAGTAATATTATGTTTAAAAAATTAATACACAACTGCTTGTCTTTTCCAAAACTAAGGTGAATCATTTCTTTATGTGTACTGATCTCTTTATGTGTACTGTGTATTTATGTGTACTGATCTCTTTATGTGTACTGTGTATTTATGTGTACTCATTTCTTTATGGTTTAAACTTGTGTACTGATGAGAGTGATGGTTTGCTAAACGCTTTTCAAGAATCATACAGTTGCACTTGTTGTATTTCTAAAGAATACATTTATATCTTCCGACAATATTCCGTTTTTAAAAGAATCAATAAAATGGAATTAATAGTGACTCCATAACGCAAACCAGACATTTTTTTTTAAAACAATGAAGACTTTTTCAACCATATTTTACCATTCTTTTATTATTATTTTTAGGATATCTATCTACCTCTAATTTATGTAGCCCTTTTCTTTGAATACCTGCAAAACATTTATTTCCCATTGTGGTTTAATTTTATTATATACCA
>JAGDQP010033237.1:0-20790 GCA_022664845.1 Lepisma saccharinum
ATCATTACAGGTAAGACACATTGATTATAAACTTTACGCTTCAGACACATTGGAAGTTTGCTTTTGAAAATAAAGTGTAGTCTTCCAAAAGAACTCCACGCCATTTTACATCTTCTATTTATTTCATCAGTCAACTTTGCATTCGATGTTTTAAGCTGGCCTAGGTAAACATACTCATCAACTATGCCTATTGTCTCTCCGTTAATCTTCACTTCCTTCTTTGCAGCATGTTGGTTGTACATTACTTTTGTTTTACTTAAGTTCATTTTAAGGCCTATTTTCGAACTCTCGTTACTCAGTTCTTCCATTCTGGTTTGTAGTTCTTCTGCACTTGAAGCAAACAGGACTATATCATCAGCGAACCGTAAATGATGAAGATATTCGCCATTAATTTTAATTCCAACTTCATCCCAGTTTAAATTCTGGAACACTCTCTCCAGGACCGCACAAAACAGTTTTGGAGAAATTGAATCTCCTTGCCTTACCCCTTTTCCAACTTTAAATTTTTCACTGTCTTGATGCAGTCTAATGACAGAAGTGGCAGTCGAGTAAATGTTTCGCAGTAACTTGATGTATGCACTTTCGATGCCTTGATGTTCAAGTGATTTAAGTACTGTTGACAAGGAGACCGAATCGAAAGCTTTGTTCAAAATCTATGAATCCCAAACATAGTGGAAGTTCATATTCATTAGTCCTTTCCATAACTTCATTCAATGTTTGAATGTGGTCCATTGTGCTAAATCCACGACGAAATCCTGCTTGTTCCCTTTCCTGGTTAAAATCCAAGTCCCGTTCAATACGATTCAAAATAACTTTGGTGAACATTTTGTATAGGACTGACAGTAAACTAATTGGTGTGTAGTTTTCGACGCGTTCTTTGTCCCCTTTCTTGTACAACAAAATGATAACGGCATTATTCCAACTTCTGGGTATTTCTCTCTTCCTCAGGCGCATCGAGAATAATTTCGCAAGTTAATCTTTCATCTTTTCACCTCCCCATTGAAATATCTCTGCTGTGAGTCCATCTTCTCCTGGTGATTTTCCGTTCTTCATCCCTCGAATTACTTTATCCACTTCTTCTTTAATTACGTCTGGGACATCTACATCATTTTCTTCTGAGTCTTCATTTCCTAGCTCTTATTCGGAGTAGTACAATTCTGTGTAGAAATTTTCAAATATGTTTATAATTTCTTCCTTATTTCGTGTTACGGTCCCGTCTGGTCTCTTAACTGCAATTATTTGCTTTTTCCTTATCATGAACTGCTGATTGGCTTTCTTCAAACTCTTGTTTTCCTCGATTGTATTTCTATCACGATTTTCGTTATATCTTCGTACATCCTGTCTTATTTTCTTTCTTACGGTTTTATTTAGTTCTATGTACTCAATCCTCTTTATGCAATTTTCCTCTTCTTTCATTTCCCTTCTTTTCTTGATCAAGAGTTTAGTTTCTTCTGAGATTTTGCTCTATTTTTCTTTCTGGTACTTGCTATTTCCGTGGCTGTTTCTCTTATTATCTCAGTCAGTATTTTATTTCTGCTATCGATGTCTTCTTCATCCTCTAACTCTTCCAAGGCGCTGAATCTGTTGCTTAGTTCTATCTCGAATGTCTGTCTGTGTTTCCCAAGACTTTCCAGATCTAAAACTGACGGTTTTCCTCTGATAAGCTTCTTTCTCTCTAGTCTAGCATTTAATTTCAGCTTACATCTCACCATCCTATGATCACTCGAGATTTTGAAAGTGTTGAGAGCAGACACGTCTTGCAGAATTTCCCGTGCACCAGAATGGTCTTAAACATTATAAGATAGGAGAAAAGATGTCTTTCGTTTTCATCGTCCCGAAACACCTTAGTTGCCTAATGAATTTCCATACATTTCAAATCTTCAAATTGTTCTCATATTAGCCATAACAGTAAAACTTGGAAACGCTCCATTGCCAAGGTTGACTTACTAAGAGCCGCCGAAACCATCATGATCAGGCACCTAAGTTGTCAGTGTTACCAACTATTTAAAAAATGTAATATTCATATTATTCAATTTGCTTTGATAATGCTAGTCTTATTTGCACCAAACTTTGCATACCAAAATGTATATAGATTATACATCCACCTGGCTATGAAAGTCCGCCAGGAGACACTCTGCCTCTTGATGGCGCCATTAAAATACTACCCTTGCTTGATTTCTTTAACGTTCATAACTCTGTACCAAGTGGTCCGATTTAGATAATATTTATGTAATTTTAAATATAGGAAAATGGTTTTCAGAGAAAGGTCCTCTGCAGTTTTCGTCCGATTAATCCTATCACGTTTCTCGCTGTTACTTTGCCTAATGATCATAAACTTGCTCATAAACGCACTTGCTCAATTTACTTGAGCGTTGACTTCGATTCGGGTGGAGAAGCTTGATTCGATACTAGTGACCTATCATCCTGTCTGAGTTTTCACAGATTATTCGTCAGTCACACCAAGCAAATGCCGTGAATGTATTTTCGACTTAGGCCCTCGCAGACTCCTTTCTTCATTCTTTCTCTTTTCGTATCCTGAGCCATAGATGTCTAAAGGCTATTAATAAATTTAAAAATATTCAGAAGCGCAAAGATGCGATTTCAATGTCTTCATCTCTACTGTAAGGACCACCTTGTACCATCTATTGGAAAGTAGAAGTACTGTAACATGGTCGGAAATTTAATATGGCGGCAGTGATGTTGCCATCCAAGATGGTGACGGTGGTCATTGACCTTTGACGTCACTGCGGTATTGTCAGGTGTGTTGATTGATGGCTCTTGCGACTTTGCTTTGTGAACCTGCTAAACAGAATAATCGCCGGCCCTAAAGGTTAATGTAAAACAACGATCTCCAACAAAAGATGACAGTACTACCTCCGTATATGTCTAATGTATTTTTATCGTTGCATGAAATTTAAATGCTACTACTACAAATTCAAGCCTAGAAAGTTCTAACTTTCAGGGAAGAAACTTCATAACCAATTCAAGTGTTCGATCAATGACGATTTGTAGTTCTCTTTCTTGTTCATTGTTGGTACAGCTTCGATGTTGTAAGTTTTGATATTCACAACAACAATCAAGTGATGTCGACAATGTGGGAAAACGATAATAAAAAATCGACATTGGTGGAACTCTTGAACTGGTTATGAACTTTCTTCCCTGAAAGTTAGAACTCTCTAGAATTAAATTTGTAGGAGCAGCATTGAAATTTTGTGCAACAATAAAAGTAAATTATTCGGTATTGCTGGCATCTTTTGTTGGAAATCGTTGCTTTACATTAACCTGAAGTAGCATGAATGATTGGTGGGTTTGATAAGGTTCAAGGCCTGAGATGTGCCTCACTTCTGATCAGCACCACGAAACTCCATGTGTTTCATCTTCAAATGGTTCCGAACTCATGTTCCTTCTACATCTCTAGTGCATACCTGTTCAGGAATTACAGATCAAAATTCTGTCCGGTGTTTCAGATCACCTACCGTTATTCTATGCCTTTATAAGAGCAGATACTGTGTCCAGTTTAGGAGGAACCGAGAAAAAGAGCGCCTGGAAGGCATGGATGTGCTTAACGGAAGTAGATCAAGCTTTCTCACAGAACTCTAATATACCTCGTGATATCTCACAAGATGACGATTCATTTTTTATCCTTCACTGTTTCTTCTTACTGTTGTATCACGCTTTAAGCTCTACAGATACTGTCAATGAGGCAAAGCGGATTGTCTTAATCCAGTTTAACAGGTTGGTAGATAATATACCACCCACATTCACCCGTCTGAAGAGAATAATGTTGCAGTGTTGTGTGGAAAAAATCTCTGCAATGTGAAGTAGAGTGCCAAGATCCTTGTGAGTAGGAACGGAAGGAAAACAGAGATGTTTATGGTCACTTTGGTCTTCAAACCCTCATATACCGATGGAAAAAATACACGAAAAATAGTGTGTTAATGCAAACAGGCGTGTACAAGGTGTCGCTGTGTAAAATCTGTCTTAAGTTGCACTTTACTTTGTACTTGTGAAGGTCAGTTTTCTAGAGTAAACTACTTTTGTCAGTTTCATACAGAATTTAAGGTCAGTTTTTTTTACATTTCGTCTTAAGTGCTAGTTTTGTAAGTACAAAATAACCGAGAAGTTCTTGTCGTTTTTAATAATCAGAAACATAAAAGTATATAAAAAATTTCACCGTTAGTCCTCAAAGTAATCCTCATCAATATCTAGGACCTTTTCTAACGTTCCTGCAACTGCCCAATGAGCTGGCCGTAAAACTGGGGGTGCGGTGGGGTTCTATGCAAGGAAGGGCGTGAGTAACTACAGATGGTCTGTCTCATTGGCAAAGTATTTCTTACTAAGGTCCAGGGAATAGAAGAGGCGCTAATTTGTTGGAACAAGGTACGAGGAATACGGTGGATAGCACTATTTCCCTTCCAGGTTGCTGTATCGTATTTCTGACCACCCACGCTACATGTGGACTGCCATTTTTAGCAAGGAGCAATACACCTTTGCGACTCGAATGCTGGCTTCTGCTGGAGTGCCTGTTGCACATGTTCAAACTGCTGTGAGTACGCGTTCGCACTAATAGTTTTGTCCGGTGTAGAAATTCGTAGTACACAACTTGGTGAACAGTCCACCAGATACAGAGCATGTTCTATCGTGGGTGTAGAGGTGGTCTTGCAGTGTCAGTTGCAGGGTTCCTCGGTGACAACTGAAGTCGGGCACTCTCGGGAGTGTTATTCAGGACCCACTTTTCGTAACCGCTATGCACTCGAACGAATATTGTGTTGCGGTACCGAGAAAACAACAAACAGACTCGTTGGTCCTTGTTGAATTCCGACAGTGTGTGGGGTGAGTATAAGACCGAAGCTGTAGTCGAACTTTTTTTTTGGTTTCAGATTGGTCGAGAGGTTTGTGGCATCCCAGCGAAGGGCTGTTATTGGCTCTCCCCACCCTTGCCTCCTAACAGTAGTCTATTTGAAATAGTTTTTGCAGACTTAACCGAAGATTATTCGGGAATGTTCATAGATGCCGAAGTTTGAGTTTGACTGATATTTTAATGAAAGTGTAATAATGTGATTAATTATTAAGTAAATCGAAGATTTCTTATATTTAGCGCGATTTTATAAGCGCCATGTTGTCGCTCGGTGTACGTTGCCGTGGCCGCGAAACCCGGTATGAAACCACAGTAGCCCACATTGGTCGCGAAATCCCTAGTATAAAGCGCCGTTCGCGAAAGCCATAGAAAGAGATACGATAGATTACAATTATTATAGAATTTTATTGAGGAATTAGATTTATTTTTGGGTGGGAATCATTATTTTCGTTTTAACAGAGAATAATTAAACATTCACCGTCAACGTGTAGGACACAGTTGATGTGCCTTACTTCTGGCGACGTTCGTTGGATAATATTTAACTCTATCGTGTTTTCATGCTCAGAGCTGACAAACTGTGCACGCGTACAGTTGTTTCTTTGAAACGGGTCAAACGGAGTTCTTATTGTTTTGCACCTTTAGTGCTGACCAGGTGTGCTAGAACATGCTTAGGCTTTTCTTGGAATTTCAGAGTGCAAGTGTTCTTTTAAAAGCAGTTGCTCACAAGAATTCTATTTATGTTCGCCGCTTGATTGGCAGCGGTGTCAGTTCAATGACATTTATCAATCTCTTAATGGTCTCTCTTCTTCTCATGTTCTAGAGAAGGCAGAACCTGTTTCTTTTGATATTTCCCGCATAACAGGTGTTTGTGAATTATTTCTGTCCTCTAGATGTTCACATGAATTTTTGTATGTTTGAAAGATTTAAAAAAAACTTTAACGTGTTATTTTGTGTCTCATACTAGAACTTCTGCTGCATAATATTGCGCAATACTTACAATTTAACATAAGCTGCCTTCTATTGTCTTTTGCTGCCTTCTACTGCCTTCTGTTGCTTTCATTTTTAATATTTTCTATTTCACATATTGAACCATCTTAAACTAATGTATAATTATAAAATTAATATATTTCTGTACACTCTACCTTATTTTGTTTTCTTTCATGGATTTTTTAAATAAAATATTTGATTTTACCTTTATACGAAAAAGCTTTATTTGCATTTTTTTGTTTTATAATATTTTTAGAAGAGATTATAAAATCTCATCTTTTTTGAAGATTCGTAGTATGAAAAGTAGACTATATTTTTTCCCGCACACTGAAATAAATAAATACAATGCAGAATAGTCCCTAAAGATTAGGTTGTTCGTGCTGAATTCTAGTTTCCTTTACATGATAAAATTTGCAATTTCGTTTTAAAAATTTTACAATTGGTTTACTAGGTCCATTTCCGAAGTTATCAAAGTATTTGAACCGTCCATGTTTATTAATGCATATGGCAGTCCAGTGAGTTCCGGGGGAACTTGACGCACTCACATTTACTATAAGTTCCGCCGAATATTCAAATTGTTATTGTAAAGTGTCCACTGAATATATTAAAGTAAGCGTAGCTGCACTAGTACAGTCCTGAAGCCCAATTTTTAAAATCTCGTCAGTCTACATCAGAATCACTTTCACTTATTGGTGTTGGTTCATACACTGTCCTGTTTTCAGGTAGAATAAAAGAACGTAGATGATAATAAGTTAAATAGTTGCGTACACTGACGCTTCTTTTAAAGTACAATGAAAACTTGTAAACTGGTGATGAAAATGTTAAAGAATTACATTTTGGACAGTGTAGATCTTCCAAATTTTTTACTGTTCCTTGTAGAAAAGATTCTATAAATATTTGCCGTGCTTTTCCGTGAGTTAATTCACTATAACTGTGCGAGGTATACTTGGTAACTATGTTTTTAAATTCCTCGTATTCAACTTCGACTCTAAACCAAATACATGCTGGTTTAAATAATGATTTGCGTATCTCAAACTAGGAATAATCTTTGATACTGAAAAAGGTGGTTTAAATATCCAACTTTGAAAACAAATGGTATCTACATGAACTATGGCTAATTCTTTGAATATGAAATTATTTTCTTCATTAGAATCGAAGGCTGAAAACTGTATGACAGTTCTCATGGTTGATTTCAAACTAAACCAAATTTTACATGGTATGATCCGTATATACATTTCGATCCTTATAGATCTGTATAAGGGAATCAAATTGCACGTAAATAATACATGAAATAGATTGTGCAAGATTTTGACTGAACTCCATTCGGAGATTCACGGTAGAATCTTCAATAACATCCCATGTAGAATCATCCAAAGTATTAGTAGTAGGAAGAATAAAAGCATAAAGAGTATATCCATGAGAATAATCAGAATATGTGACCGTATTACTTACATTTTCATGCAATATACCAGTTCCAGTAAACAGGGTGTGATAACTTTGAACGTATAGTTGTTTAACATAATCTGGAGTAAAAGGGGTGGTAGGATAAAATTGGGAACCAACTTGTACTTGCAACTTATTAATATTAAAAATTTCAAAGTGGAAGGGAATTTCATGGTATTTAAAATAAAACCTATAATAACACCCTTTGGAACATTTCCAAGATATTTATTACAAAATTATAGGAATCAGCATTTGCAGGAATAGTATTTACTCTTGTTTCAACTCGCCAGTGGTAGTTTTGCAGTATCATGAGTCATAAATCTATTTAATTGTAAAGCTAAATCAGCATAAATATTAATTGGACGAACGTAAAGAATAACCTCTTCCAGTTTAACTTTTAATGTAGAATTTTGAGCTGCCATCAAGTAGGATTCATCTTTACTACGACTTAATTTTATACGAAGATTTACTTTATTTGGAATAACTGTATTTGATCCAGAAATATTTGTATGAAGTCATCCATTTTATCAATGGAAGCGTTCCCAGCAACAAAAGATTTTCGTTTATAATAACCAGTATTATTTTCATTGAGACTATTAAATGTGCTGCAGTATCCATATCATAATCAAGTGGTTAAATTAGTTTTGTTTGCATCTTCAGAATAATTAAATAAAGTTTCATAATATACTCTAAATGGGTACGTAGCATTTGAAGAAGAAACAATTTTATCATTTAAAGAAACACTCACTTGGCTAAAAAGTGCATGTAAGAAATTATTCACCGGCACTACATCTTCCACAACGGCTGGTGGCCCTTCTGCTGCTTCTTGTAAATTATCTCAATTTCCCCTTAATACTTTACACTTGACATCAAGATCAATATGCGCAGAACGAATATGTTCAGCAGTATCTCCAGGCACAAGAAATTCTATAAGTCCATCAGAAGAAAGCGATGGAATTGGTCCGCCATTCGAGATGATTCGATAACAGTTTGTGTCATAGGGACAGAAACTAAAGCGAATTCATTTATACAGCATTAATTACTTTTAGGTGTAAGAAACGACATTTTAAACTGAAAATATTATATCTACTCTTTTTTTGCAAACACGTTGTCTTTTTAAATTTGGTGGTCCAATGCGCACGGAAGTCTTACGTTTACGTGCTCTCCTTCTACCACTACCAGTAAGCAAGTGTCTGACTGTATTTTCAGCTTTAGTTCTTAAAGATTATCCTGCTTCGCGAACTCGTACTTTTAACGATCCTTTAATAGGACGGTTTTCAAGAATATCCGCCGCAAGTTGTATTCCCGTTTGTAAAGCTTGTCGCCCTGCTGCCTTTGCTCCTTGTTTAATGAATGGCATAGCAAATCGAAACAGTCCGCGAAATAAACTCCCAATACCATGTCCCCGTTGATAAACAGGTCCTGTAAAGTAAGGTATACCTCTTCATCTATGCATATCTGTACAGGTTCTCATCTTGATGAGCGCTTAAAGTGAAGTGTTACTGCCAATGTTCCGGATGCGAATGGTAAATTTCGACCTGCATGGTCCTTTTGTAGTATTTTCACAGTCAAACGAAAATTTTGCAAGTGAGAAATAATGTACAATCTGAAAAGCTATGGTTTGTACTTTTCCATGATTATTGGTCATACCTACAATTCGTAAGAGTTATTTTTGTATCACTTACAAACTGAGGCTGAATAATATCCGTATAAACAAACACTTGATGAGGATGTCCAACGTATGAAAATGGCTGTTTAGGAATACGACTTTCTTTTAAAATATTAATATCATGTTCAAAACCTAATTGTAATGATAATACGGGTGATAAACGTAAATATTTTACACTGCCATCAACGTGTACAGTGACAATGTTTGAATATTCAATTTTTATACTTGAATTTATTTTATTCATTTTATCTAACAACTGTTGAGCAGTGAAATAATATCCTTGTGCTGTTTTATGTGTTACATTATCATATATTATATTTTCACCAGCAGTAACATTATCGCAGTTAAGTGAATATGAATCTCACTTAATCCTACCATTCACGATTCATTTAAATGTATTCGATATGTTGGATTATTATTAAAATAACTTTGAATACTTCCATTAGAAGTAATTGTAACTTAAAACAATTGTCACTACTTTTAGAAATCATTTTCGTTTAAAATGTAATGTTACACTTGACGTTCCAAATTGAAATAGCAACTTTTCGCCATTCAAGTCTTTTAAGTGTACTTGAAGAGTACCAAAATATTTTTTCAACTTTAACATATTGAGGACAATCAAAAATAAAAGATTTCATTTTCCCATAATGATCATCTTGAATTCCAGTTTTTCGAATTAGTTTTCCATAAACATGTTGATCTTTTACAATATCAATACAAACATTTATTTCTGAAGGAATAATATAATCTAGATTTGTGTGTAAGAATCCTGGAATATTTAGAACCTTTGGTTTCTTTTTGGATTCATAGGACAAAAGTGAACTATATGTGTATTCACTATAGAATCATTAATAAATCCTAAAAATATTATGTAAACCAGAACTCATCGCAAACATATATTCACGTTTAGGATTTCGTTTATGACAAATATAGACTCTATCTCTACTTTCCTCATATTGAATAACGATAGGATTTTCTTCTATTACTACAGAATCATCATTGATCATTCATTTAACACTAACAATTTCGACATCATGAACCTTTTTATTAAGAATACTACTATCGTCAAATACATGTAAATTTTCTTTCTCCTCATATTATTTTCCCATTTCTTTACATACAGTCGTACGAATAGTAGCTAAAATCGAATCTATTGATTCATAATATCCTGCTGGAAATTTTATAGTTTACTCTATTATATTTTATCCCCTAATTGAATAATAAGTTGTTCTTCCTTTTGAATATTTTAAAAACTCCACGGAACAGAAAGTCCACTTAAACATGCCACCAAATGTCCCGTTAAATGAATTGGCTGACAAAGTTTCAAAGTATACGAACTTTTCAAAATATTATTGCAAATATTTGATGGTAAGTTAACATGATACTCATCGGTTTGTTCCTGAGACAGGATGTTTACAGCTGAACTGAGTTTTGTTCAACTCAACTAGTCATAAAAGAAGGATAAGCTAACCATTTGCCAAAAATCCAACCTTTTCTATATTTTAATAGTTTTCAATTAAATAAGTTTTCTGTGTACCTACAAATACTTTTGTAATTCCTTATGATCTGCGAAGCTAACCATTTTCTTATTTCTTTCTGAGAAAGACCAGTTTTCTTTTTTAACTTGGAGATACTAGCTAAAGAATTTGAATCTTCATACGCATACTTAATTTTATAAAGCGACATATTTAAAACATGTATTTTTCATAATTTTTAAATAATGAAGAAAAACGTTTCTTTATTCCTTGACTAAGACTATTATTGTTTTTCTTCACTAATACTTTACTTAGAAATTTTGTTCTTCTTGTTTACTACTTTACGGACACTATTCTACTACTTTAGAATTTTAGTAGAACCTGTGCCGAATTGAAAATTTACCTAAGCGAATATTACAATTTTTTAATAATTCTTTAAAATTTTGAATGGCGATTGGATTTTTAGGAGTCTTTCGAGTTCTTACCACATCATTGATAAGATCAATAATATTTGAAACTGGATTTTTTTGTTATCTATGGATACTGCGCCAGTCTGAACCCAACTGATACGGTTAGAAGCCTGTAAGAAATTTAATAATACTTGTGTCTTTTTCGCAAATGATATTGGTTCTTAACTAATAATATAATGATTCATATGTAACGTATTTGAAGATTCAGAATTGTAAATAGGTAAAATTTTATAAATTTAAATAGTATAAAATTTTAAATTGTAAACAGAAAACAGGTTTGTGAGTCTGTGGTGTATATTCTAAATAACGATGTAAAGCTTGCTGATACATGTTCCATTTTTCATCCGTAGAAAGATCACTTTGTTTTAAAACTTCATCCATTTCATTATCCAAACGTGTTTCATGAGACTTTACAGACTTCATAGTGGAATACATTTGCGCACTTGCATTTTCTGGAATGAGTACATTTTTTTAACCTGCTAAGACATCTTAACGATTAAATAAACTACCAGCTAGAACAATTTAGATTGGACCTAATAAGAAGGGCAGAAAATCACCACCTTTTTGCATTAACAGTTCGCGTTTCTTTTTTAAATTTGATAGTTTCATAGAGAGTGCGCGTAATATCTTCTTATGTAGACTCAGCCATTGCATCTGCCGAGGAGAGATTTTAAAATTACCATTTAAAACATTTTAACTTCCTGTGCAGTAGTTCGAATAACCACCAAGTGCACTGTGAAATAATGCTTTACGCTTCTTACTTTTACATTTACAAATTGCGCTTAGCTCATTCAAATGATGTTTTGTGCTTGACATCTTGATGCCAACTGACCTGAATTGGTTTATTCATGCCTTTTACATGTGCATAGTTTCACCTGGAAATATATTTGTACGCAGACGTAGAGCATCTGGTGTAGACTCAGTTAAGTCAAAATGTAAATATGAATGAGGTTCAGCAGCAGCATTTTCAAATACTTGAATTACATCTTTACAATATTGTGGCAAAACTTGTCTCGCTAAATATTTTATTTGTAACTTACCTCTTGGATTCTTAAAAGTAATCATATAATGGGCGTTTAATGAAATATAACGTGCATATTTTCCATCGGGAAATAAATTTTGAACTATAAAAATTACACTTAAATTCTTGTGATGTGTAAATTTCGTGAAAATTTTCGAAACATCGTTATTAGTTTGTCATAAGATCATGGAGAATTAACAATGAACTTTTCTGAATTTCAAAACTATTCATATCAGGAATTCCAAAATTAAATTATATATATTTCTTATTTGACTAGATAATTTAGGTATCACAGCACAATAAAACCATACTATTTCCTTAAAATGACTGGAGAACATAGTTTGACGATGAAATTATAATACATTCACAAAATAACTTTTTCGAGCTCTGCTGGGAACTGAAAGAAAGATAGTTGCAGGATGAAGGAAGGGGAGCATCATGAGCTAACGACAGAAGAGAAATGAACTAGCAGTTGTTAAGTTTTCTTCTTTTATAGCTGAAAGGAAGTGTTTCGAATTGGCAATCAAATGTACGTTTACTTGCATCATTTTGATGTGTTTTTGTTTCTGGCTTAGATATAATTTTTAATCCTGGCTTCCTGTAGATACCATTCGGATTACTAATGATTTTTTTCATAATTATGCTTGACTAAATTTAAAAGTGATCGAAATTAACAATTTGACGCCCACAACAATTTAAAGCGATTCCCCGAATTTTAAAAGTGGGTTTAATAGTCTCAACCTGAATTGCCCTTTCCTTTTACGAATAATTTTTAGGCCCTAACCCAATGAATATAGGGATCTCCCACCCCTCTTTGACTTCATTAGTTAATTTTCCTGAGTAGTTCCCTGTAGGAAGCAATGGAGGTTGATTTCCCTTTTTGTCTGTGGAAGATAGAATCTGTATCTGAGTAGATAGCATATTATATTCCCACTTTTTCTAATAAAGCATATAATTAAAATCTAGCCCATGATAAAATAAAGGCTGATAAAATAACATTGGAAAAGACGTTAGGAGTATTAACACTCTAAATTGATGTATGTTACTACCAATGCATCTTCTCCGATCAGAAGTACATTTTGTGCTTCAAAGTGAGGTGTTCAGTGAATATCCAAGAACGACTTACTATCATTAACTACCCTGGTCCGTTTAAAATCAGTTCTATGTCCCCATTTCGCAAACAGAAATTGGAAAGAATTTTTGGATATAGCACAAAACAGGGTTTTTAATAATCCTATCAGGATTGAGTTGTATATCTTCATCCACACCATACTTCTCAAGATACTTCTGCTTTTCCTCCTCAGTAGTACACTGAGACGGAAAACCAGAAGCTTCCTATTTCAACCGCAAGAAGTTATTAACATAATCTTCAAATAACCCTCTTTCATTTTGAATTTGTAAATTTCATAAGTATCAAGAACGGTATATCCTTTCTGCATATTCTCATGCAACTGAGGACTGCAAAATTTGCCGGTGAAAGAGCGCTGGGTCCACAGTATGTTTACAATTCTTACTATTCATTTCCTCCATACAAGTACGACAGAGGCCGAATGCGAAACGTCCATTCGCATCGTATGGTACCAATGGAATAGGAAGATCTTGAGGAGGAACCTTCAGAAAACAGCTCCATGAATTTGCGTGGGATCAGAACAAACTTTCCCTCGATACATGGTAGGTTTACTTATAGGGAGAGGTCTCTTTTTCATGACATATAGATACAAACTGTATATGTTGACATATCAAATAATTTCGTCTTCAGGACACTCTTAGAGATCTGAAAACTTCCGTCTTACCTCCCTTAAAAGAGTCTTTAGGCACTAACCCTCCTTCAATATTTTTGCAATGATCTTTAACAAATTGCTGACTGTGGATTTTCTTTTACTTGTCGATCCCGATCACATTCATAGATTTCTACAAGCTTTAGACCATATCTTTATCAATATTTCTTTGTCCTGGTTGTTGCAATACCTCGGTCATTTGAAGTTTCACCATTCGTGTTATTGAGAGGCACGTGGCGACCATGCTTAATGCATGAATGATCATGCCAAAATCATCCATAAAATTCATAGGCAGTACAATGTTTTTTATGGTGCCCGTCAACTTTGAATCGTCCAAATTGGACTTCATTCCCGTTTTCAGGTGTATGAATAGAAACATCATTTCCTATGTATTCCATGTGCTTTCTTACGTTGAGAGTTACGTTGTCAATACCGGAACGAGTGAATCACAGAAATACTCTCCTGTTCTAAATATAAAGAGCGAAAGCACTCTATAGCACAAGCGGCAATAATACTTGTTTGAAGAAAACACTGGATCCTTTCAGTCTTTTGTTAAATTAAGTCTGATAACTTAATGACTGCCTCGTATATTATACGCACTTCGTCGCTGCATTATTCTAGCATTTCTCGTTGTAGGTAAGGTAAGATCTTTTGCACACACTCTTAATGCCAAATTTTCAGAATCTCGCGTTCACTTTCTGATTTTCCTTCATCATCAAAATGTTTAAGTTCTGGCCGTGTTCCATTGTAATCTTGATTGTCCTCACTGTTCGACAAAAACGGGAAATCTCCCTTCTTTAATCCTAATCGCATCTTAGGCGGCAATTTTGATAATTTCACGGAGATGAATAAATATCTTTAAAAGTAATATTAAGTGCACTCATTTGAATGATTTTCGGATCTTGGCTTATTATTTGAAGAGTGATTTGTTCCTTTACAATAAGTGCAAAATGCAAAGAACACGGAATCGAATTTCGCCGCGTTATGCGCTAAGCAGACTACTGTATTAAATCTAGGACCTTGACGAGGAACATGCTTTACAGAACCATCAATATTGTGAATTACCGTATTGAAATGATTTGTAATTATCCTCCATATGGTTCTTGCATTTAACGCACCGGTTTGAGGTATATTTGAGGGTTGGCCGGTGTTCACGTTTACCTTTCACGTTTTCATTAAGTAGCCTGTTCTCAATGTCATACACTACATAACAAAAATCATTTTCAGATTTTGCTTTCGTCCTTTGTACGAAACAGAAATGGTATTGTTTAACCGACAACTTGCAGAGACTGCAAAATCGATCTCCACATACATGAGGGTTATTGTTCCTTCTTTTTCGGGTATCGATCTTTACACTACACTTTTGACACAATTTAACATAGCAAGATACGGGTCTTCCCCTCGCCTTTGTGATATGTTTGTTATAGCATGATTGCGAGGGAAAAGTCTTAAACAAGTGTCACAAGTTACAGCTCTCTCATCGTCAGAAGTTTCAAAACCATGATAGTCCTCGCAATGTTCGCACATGTATTCACACTTATGTATAAAAAGTTCATGCGTCGGTCTCAAACATTCTTTACCACAGCAGTTACTCCTTAAAAAGGGGTAATACTTTTAATAACATCGAAATGCTGGTCATGGTAAAACAAAAATAATTTGTTCCTGGTTTGAACATTCCCACTATAGATCACCTCAGGGTCTCGACTAGCTGGTTTTAATGCACACACAGCTATCTAAAATTTATTACCATAATAATCTTGGAAGTGGTCGATATCATCTAAACTTTCACCAAAAGTTCAAATATCTACATTTGCTCGTTTACAAAAATCTTAAGCTTCTTTTTGCCAGTTCTTATGATGCTTTATCAACATATTTACTTTATCAAAGTTATTTAAAGTTCGCTGCTCCGCGAAAAATAAAGCTCTTGGTAAACAATAGTAGGAGTTGGCTACCAATTTAGGCACTGGACTAATGTGTACTTGTAAGTACTTCTCCAGGGGCAAATACTTGTCACTATTTCGCTTCTTTCTTTCGCCTTGTCCACGAGTAGGGTCGCATATGTTAGCCTTAATGATCACATTATTGCCAAAGAGGAAAGATTCATTCGCGTTGAGAACATTTTCAATCGAACATAAAATATGTTCAGTAGTAAGATGGAGTCGTCTACGCCACGGAATGATGATGTCTTTCCGTTGACGTCATTGCTACTTTCAATACTAAATCTGACCCATGATTGTGGATCTACACAAGATAATAAATTATCTAGCACAAATTGAAAAAGTTTCTCTACATAGTCAGCCGGGGTTAATCTGGGAGTTCCAGCTTTTGCGCGTGTGAAGATTTCTTTATCTTTCACTGGAAATTTACTGAATCCACGGACGCGTTCTCCAATAATTTCAAAGTAATCCGCCCTGTTCCTGTTGCATTACCTCTGAATTCAATTTTTCTGATTAACTAATGCATCTTGTTCAACTTCAATAATCTTATTCAATAATTTTTCTTCTGTATTTTTATTTAGTTGAGTTCCTCAACCCTCATAGTAATCGTACGTTTGGTCACATACCTGATTACCCTAAGATGAAAGTACATAGTCAGTATCATAAGAAAAAGTGTCAACAGCAGTTGAGGTAAAAGAATAGGTAGGGAGGATTAAAAAAACTAGAAAGTTTAAATGAACTGGAGGGTACCGGACTGCAAACAGCTTTAGTCATAGTTATGAATGTAGTTGCCTGCGTTAATATAGACGTAACTACATTGACAAGAGGAGAAGTAGTAGTAATAGTACAGGAAAAAGTCGTTGAAGCAGTCATTGAAGTTATAATTGACAAAGGAAATGAATCTCCAAAGGAGAGGGGTACTCACGGCTCTGAGGGAGAATATTCAATAAATCATCTGAATTCATAGAAACACATACTTCCTGAATATCATCTCTCACAACCGGAATCAAGCCAAAGGTAAAAGCTACATGGCGGTGAAGCATTCTCCCATTATTGTCGTCAATGGGTTAATTCAACATATAATGCTTGAAAGCCAGCCTAGCGTTAGAAGGGGAGTCAAAGGAGCCAGCGTTACCTAACTGAATTAATTCAATCGCATGAAAACAGGCACCAAACAACTTGTTAAATTCAGACTTGGATACAAGATGGATGTAAAACAAAAAGTCAAAAACATTACCTGAATATCCCTGCACGGCTAAGCGACAGAGATCGACCCACGCGCCATACATGGACTCGGGGTCGGTGAATACTTTGGTCTTCTCGGCCAAGATAACATGATCGGCATTTGTTAATCGCATGGTGCAATCCATTCTTCTAATTGATCAAACTGGATGTTCTTAAATACTAAAATTTCTTTAATCACAAACTTGTTTGAAGATGATCAGAAGTTGATTAACGTTAATCAAAACTTGATGTCCTCAAATATAATAAGATTCCTTAGTCACAAATTTGACTGAAGATGATTAAAATTTAACTGCTGTAAACAGTATACACAAATTAACTTCCTGTTCACAAATGTAGGGTCACAGCACAAAAAAGGAACTAGATAGCACTGCACTTTTCTTGTTCACCAAAAACAGTCACAGCACGAATAATGAACCGATACTTCAGTTTTCAAATATACTGACTTGATTAAATCTTTTGACTTCAAATATAATGAATAAACTTTATCGAAATGAAGTATCAATTTCCTTTCAAAGGACACAAATAAGTTCAAATTAGTAGAATAATTAGACTCCAGGAGGATAGTTTACGTCGGTCAGCTTTAGCTTAGAAACGAAAACTGACGGTTAATGCGTTCAGTCAGTGCTTTTATACAACCTAGTTCAATCTTTGCGCATGAACAGAACATTAATTTTGAAAGTGTTCAAGTAAATCTTAGTTAAAATCTCGAAAAAAAGTTTCTATAAAATATGTTTCTAAATATGTACATTTGTACATAACGTTTTAAATTATGGTGGGATAAAATTTTTACTCCCTCATACCTTCTGGACTTTAACAAAAATTCAGGAAAAAATAATTTAAAAAAGATCTAATTAAAAATAGAAAAAGTTTTCTACAAAATATGTTAAAAATACGTTTTAAAACATACTGAACAAAAATATTAAAAAGATTATTTTAACATTATAGTTTAGGAAATTTTCTTAATGTTTTCTGATATTGTGATTTCATAGACATTTACAAAAAATATTAGGTCGATTTCTGAAAATTTTGAAAAATATGAACTCTCTCACACACACACATGTACTATAGGTATGGAGATCAAAATTGTTAAAATTTGCAGCTGTTACAAAAAATATTAACTAATGTTAGATGTGCCAGTATATCAGCTATAGTGCGGCCGACTCTGTTTAAAGTAACACCGGCGCTTCGGTTATTTCCGCCCGGTACAAGAAAGTTACCGTTGTCGGTTGACATTCGCTAAACCTCTGGCATTTTGCCTATCGTAAACAAATTGCAAGTGGTGATAGACTCTCAGTCATGTTTTTGGGTTGGTGCAGTATTATTTGTGGATGTTTAGGTGTTACTTTAGCAAATTATTATTATTATTTAAGATAAATGTTGTATATTTATCTTGCTTTTATTCTCGTTCCATGTTAATCTGCTACCCAGTCAGCGCTCAAGCAGCAAATAAAAGGTTATGGTTACAAATCCAGCCTGGGACAGGCATGGTCAGCCTAAGTAAAAGTTACCTAAAAATCATAAATAAATGTCAATTGGGTGCAGTACAGAATTATACACAAAGTTGCCTGGTTTTAAAATAAAGAAAGAAGATACAAAACTTTCAGAGACGTAAGCAACACTTCTTTATACTAGTGCTGATACCAAAGCTAGATTAAAGGCATAAGGAATAAAGTGACTCCAATGATTCAGTAAAATATTTTTTCTTCTGGAAACAACTAACGTTTGCTTAAGGTTTTCTTTTTAATTCACAAAAGAGCACAAAAAGGATAAAGCTATCCTTTGTGCAATATACAGGAGTCGTGAACGACGTGGGGATGTGGAGTTGGCGCTCCACATTTTCTTGACCTATGGCACAAAGTGAGGTGTGGTAGTCAGTTCCATGCTTAACCCAAGGTGTCCAAAATATCAAGAACACTATGTTATTCAATTTGATAGAAAGCTGAGTGCATCTCAAAGCGCCAGACATAAATACAGTGCAACAAAATCTCCAGCGGCCTTTGCGGGATTTCAAACCAAGTCGCGCGATTCGTAGTCAAAAGAGCATAAGTTTTAAAAACACAATATTTCAGCCTGATAGGTAAACGAGAACAAGTATACAAGAAGCATACGATGCTATCTAACAGTGTATATTCCAGCATTAATTTCAAATAAATTATATTTCTCACGTCGAATTGGAGTTCTCTCGTGCTTTGGGTCCTCGGTTCGATCTTAACTTGTACCGTGTAAGCTTTCTTATACACAAACAGCGTTTCCATGGGAATTGCCAAACATTACCCCGCTTCCTCCTACTTTTTTCATTCCACCACTAGTGAACAATGTGAAATATTGTGATCATTTTAAAATTCCTACGGCCTAACTCTCGGATGCCAAAAGGCAGTAAATAAATAATATGTAGCTAGCAAGTTATGATTCAAGATTTTTGTGGTCCTATTTATAAGTGAACCCTACGATTTTTTTATTTTAGAGATATTGCACAATATTCACAAACCAAATAGAGACAAATATTATTTACGAAATAGACCTAAACATAGTGATCTATGCTAGGCAAGTTCCTACACTGCCATTGGCAAGTTTTATTTCTGTTCAATAAAATAATAAAGACCGACTGCACAGCCGTGAGTGTGGAATAAAGCTAAATTTAAAATCCAAAGATATTTAATTAAGAAACTCACCTATTCACGACTGATCGTTCTAACTGGTGATCTCCAACGATTCGATCAATAATAATAATAATCTTAAAAATAAAATTATAGGCTTAGTACCTACATAGAAGTCATATTTCGCGGTAACATAAGAACATTGTTTCCAAAATTAGAAACATGTATTCTACTAACGGGTTCAATAAAATAAATGCGGAGTAAGAATTCTGCGCGTAATTTCAGTTTTGTGGGGACCTTCCATAAATTGATACCTTTTGCGCATAACACAGCCTCGTACTATTGAAACTGATAAGTATTTTAAAAATTAAAGTGGTTGCCTGAATATATTATCATTCTGTTGAAAAAGCAAGCATTCAGAATAATTTTGCAAAATATGTTTAACAAGTGTACAAGAAGTAAATTTCGCCATTTCTAACTATAAATTCTGGACTTTCCTGGGACCTCTGCCGAAATTTTTAATTTCAGGACTACAAAATGGAGTATTTCACGTGTATTGAAAGACTATGTATTAATCTTTCACAGTACTCCAAGTTAAATCTTATTAGTTCCAGTCTAATGTCAATCAAATTTCAAAAAGCCTAAATCCACCACACCTCATTTATTGGTAAAAGTCAAAATATATGTAGCCCGCTCAAACTATATTTAATTCCAAAAAGCTTCTCTGTGTAATTGTTGAGGAACACAACTGGCAGAATTGTTGAGGAACACAACTGGCAATGATCCCGTGTTCGGTTTCAGGGATCTTTACATGAAGTTTGACTCCGGATCCAACATTATGATATAACTCACAAACTGGTATAATGATAGCAATCAAACTGTTCTCTAAAAATTTCGTCAGATTTCTACTTTCGCCTATCTATTACAATCAAATTGAGTATCACACTGTCCTTCGTAATTCTCAGACAGGTTCAGAATTGAAAAACTGACTGGACATTACACTATAACTATAAAATTACTCCCCATTCACAAAAAATATATTTAATTCCAAACAGCGCAAACAACAAAACTATCCACGTCAATTTTTGTGTCCCAATCTTAGGACTGTTGTGTGATCTAACCTATTCCCTAGTTTGATGGAACATGACGGCGTGTGGGGCTTTCCACTGGCTCACTCTCCGACTCGAGGAATAATCCTGACAGGGGTTGAGTTAAATTACTTGAAGTGTGACGTCCCTCGACAATCACTTCGCTTCAAAGGGGTAGGTCCATGGATTGACACGAGGATAGCGTGAACTAATAAAAAAAAA
>JAGDQP010033238.1:0-15004 GCA_022664845.1 Lepisma saccharinum
TTTTATAAATATATTAATTTTTGAGGACTTATGGTGAAAAGAATTAGAATTTTCTCTCCCAAAATAACTGCAAAAATATCAGTCTTAAAACTAAATATTTAAACCTTTAACCTGTTTGCCGGAGAAACCGTTCCTTTAGTTTGAAAAATGCATTGTTTTACCAATTGCTGGAGAGATACAGGGAAGAATGTATTGGTGGGTGTACACTGTATTGGAAAATGTATTAGAGAATGGAGAACGTCGTGAAGAAGAAGAAGAAAGAGAAGAAGAAACCCTTTGTGATGCAGTGAACATGGATGCAGGCGTGAGTGATGGAATACCTCCCTCCAACGAACATACATACATAGATATCCTAAGGGTTTGTGCTCCCTTAATTCCATTAGGCACCCGAACTGTGAAACAAGCAGTCTCTAACGACTGATCAATTTTCCAAGGACTCCAGAGATTTGATTAAAAATTTTCCAGAGAGAGAGAGAGAGAGTTTGTCTCGATAGCAGGAGAAATACTGAGGTGGATTGAGTTAAAAAAGAAGAAAAAAGTCTCTCTCTTTCTCTCACGCGCACACAAACACGGAAAAGAGAGAGAGAGAGAGAGACCACAAACGTAAAAAAAACGTGGAAGAGACTGACTCCTTCACTAAGACCAAAATGAAAAAGGCCGAGGGAAAAAATGCATTAACCAATTTTGGGTCTCAGGCAGCTGCGAACCCTACCAGGAAATCAATCTATGTTGATGGTCCCAATGGATGTCTTGGGTAAACATCGAACATGCTTTGGGTGATTCTCCCCCCCCCTCTCTCTCTCTCTGTGTGTGTATGTGTGTCTTTCTCTGTCACAAACGCACACAGACACCATAACTGACTCACCCACTCATCACCTCCTACCCACGTATTCACCTTTTCTATCATTTGAAGCTTAAAAACTGGCTGAAGATATTTTATAACAAATAATTGAAGAATACTTCTACTGTCTTCTACAGATGGCAGTATATTCTAACTGGATTTCCACAATTATAAAACCTAAATTCTGAGAGTTTTGTCTTATTTAGAGAACATAAGTAATTGTAAGATAATATGACTAGTTACCCTGAGCTGCCACAGAATGCTTTAGCTTTCAGGATTATATTTTCTAAAACTTTCTCATCACAATTCAATACTAAACAATAACGTAATGTCTATAAATAACCGCAATAATTGTAGTTTGCAAAATAATAACTCGGAAGTTCAATAGCGAGTTTATTCAATGTAGCATCACATGTGAGTAATTTAGATACTTGTTAAATATGCCATCTTTTGTAAAGAAAGTTAGATGAAAATGTACGAAAACCTGGGAGTTAGAAAAAACTTCAGGAAACAATATTGGGAGACAAAGGTAAAGTAGTTAACAAATTTCGTGTATTTTAGTAAAGTTGTAAGCAAGATAAATGACGTGATATATGGGAGAAAAAGTTGAGGAAAACAGCACTTTCAACAAAAAAAATCATAAGTAAAGCAATATGTTTCATGTGTAGATAGTTTTATTAGCAGATGTCACTGGGTGCAATACGCTATTACAAGATATCACCGCATAAGACCCAGTGAAACACTAAGTTTCTACATACAAATATATTTAATACTTACATGTTTCATACGTTTTTATGTAGTGAATGTACAGGGTGTCCACAGTATATCTCCCTGAATATGAATATCTGTAACTGTCGTAACCTGTAAGGTAGAGAACTAAAACATATAGCAAATTCTTAGGAAAGTCTCTACGTTTATATTGTCTGACATCTTAACTTTGTCAATACCAACAGTATCAATAAACCATAATTATTATCAAATCAGGAAAAAGAGAAAGTGCGTGCTGTGGTATTATCAGACAGTAAACAAAAATTGTTCAAAGAAACTTTTGGACAAAGTAGGGTAGCTTATCCCCCTAATGCTTAAAGCATGAAGTTCTCATACATGAAGTTAAAGAAAAAAATGGAATGTGTTTGAGCTTTCACGAAAAGGGTAGCCATCGATATCGGAAGGAACTGTAAAGACAGCGGGAGCGTCTTTTGCGCAAACAATTGTCGTACCGCAAGTGAGTTGCAAATTTCCGAAAAGTACTGTGCATAGAATTTTACACATATGTTTACTGTTTCGTGAGTACAAAGAATAAATTATGCAG
Organism: Lepisma saccharinum; assembly: GCA_022664845.1. Taxonomy (NCBI): domain Eukaryota; kingdom Metazoa; phylum Arthropoda; class Insecta; order Zygentoma; family Lepismatidae; genus Lepisma; species Lepisma saccharinum. The sequence goes on from JAGDQP010033238.1 coordinate 2,154, forward strand.
TATTTAAACCTTGACTCATTATGAGTCTGTACCTGACAGAGAGTGCAAAAGTGAAGGTTTAGTGTTACAACAAAGTTATCAGGTCACTCTTCTTCAGCGAAAATACTTTCACAACAAATGCCTATCTGGATATGTTACAGTTAGTTGTTGTCCCTCATTGGCTATATAATCCTGACGTGATTCTTCAGCAAGATGGAGAACTACCGCATTCGACTTTTGGAGTCCTTGCATATCGTGATGCAATTGTTCAGGGCGCTGGATAAGTTGCAACGAACCAAATAACGTGGTCTTCACGCTCTCCTGACATACCTCCACTGGATTTTCTCCTGTCGGACTACACAAAGGACACCGTATCTCCCGTGCTATACATTAAGCCATTGATGAACAGGTTATCTGCTACAATTACACGATCCATCCAGAGATGTTGGTCAACTCATTGACAGAATGAGAGTTTCGGCTGGATGTGCTTCATGTTCTAAAGGTGCTCAGGTGGAGGATTACGGAAATTATATTTTATGGAAAATGTGCTGGTAGCATTAATTTCTTGGGTGTTTTGGTACTGTGATAGTCACAGTATTTTTCTATCATGTTTGTGCCAATTAAGTGAAGATAGGTATAACGGTATGGTAGCAATTTGAACAGTTTAATATTTAGAAAATAGTTTAGCATGAACCAAGACTATTCCAACGGCTTTGAGTTGGTTTAACAAGAACCTTTCGAACAATACCGGTACCTCAAGCACCTCTCTACATCATATAATTCTGAGATTTTAATTTCAGGGCACGGACGGACGGTCCGAGTGATATTATAAGGTTCACATTCGTATAGCTTTGTTTTCAAGGGACATAAAAAGGAACAACTTTTAGTAGACCCAGTAAACAAAGAGTTGATATTAAACATATACAATGTAAATAAATTAATACGCTAATTTTACGTTCTCTTTGTGTAAAACGTTGCTGAAATCCTATAAGTTTTGTGCAGAAAGGTGAGTGAAATGTTTGTCTTTCTGAAGATGAATTTTGAACTCTTCTCTTAATTATTCTTTCGTAATTACCTTTCATTATTTCTTGCACATATTTGGCCAACACGATTTCCTAATAGACTCTAGGCTACTCATTGTAACATCAAACTTCACCAATAAATATAAAGAAAAGTGATGAGTTTGCTCTGTCATTAATAACCCAGTTTGTAATTGGCTACCACTCACATTTTATCCCCCCTTCAGACTACATTTTTAACGTACTTCCAAAATGGTTTCGTTTTCCGGTAAATTTTCCATTTTCCATTTCTTAATAAACTTCCATTTCCTGTTTATTTTTTGCGGAAAATGTTGCCATAATTTCACATTCGTCCGTCTCTAATGTATTCTGCCGCTCTACCGAAAGATTGTGGTTTAGAGGTCAATATGTATTGGTTCATTTTTTTTAATCTGGTGACTTGAAACAAGATAGGTCCTTCTGTTTGGTTAGCTTCTCCGTATTAAGAATTCATATTTGGATACAATGAGCCGGAATCTAAAGAAAGGAACACCCAAAATTTATGTAAAAGTATACGCTTATTATTCAATTCGAATACAAATATTGGTACTTGGGAATTTTGGAGATTCCTGAAGTCACATATGCACTTAAAATTTAGGAATTGAAAACAGTGGACCCAATACGACAAACAATTATTACAGGTCAATCTAAACAAATTCGCGCTAAAAATAAGGTATTATCAAATTTACATTAAAAAGGTACCCGGACTTTTTCTGCTCGTATAATATTTAGAAACGTTTTCAGTAGATTATATAGTGAAATAACTATTGCAAGAAACCAATCGGTGGAAATTTAGTAGTGAACAAGGAAGCAAGAACTAACTTTTTAAAACAGGATAAAGTGTACAATTTGGGTGTACCGATTATGGCCCGGGTCCCCAATATGGCCCACCCTCAGATCTCTACAGCTTCCCGTTGGTGCTACTAGATGTCACCGTTAATTATATCCTCATGACAAGAGAAAGCATTCTTGCGTGACTCATTTGTTTGGTCCTAGGCCAGTAATCCTTTGTCCTTAATGCCACCATGTACAATAAATGACAATTTTGTGCGGCATATTTAAGAGAGAGAGTATATTAAATATTTTCATTCGTCAATATTACTTCTATTCTTTGACTTTTGGAGAAGACAATTATAATGGAGTTTTTTTAATGAAGGATATTGAACATTATAAATTTTATATTACCATACCTTTAAAAAAAATTGCTTTTAAAGCGATTTACTTTGTATGTTTACGTAGTTCACTTAACGGAGGTGCTGCTTACATCCCTTCTGAATATCCAAACAAAATTAAGAACAGAAAAGCAGGATTAGTTTAAAATATTAGTTAGAGCTTTTATTTGTTAACTAAATGTAAATCCACTTAGATTTTCGTAGTCAACCTTTATGGCATAAAATAAACAAAAACAGAGGAGTTCTTGAAATGGAAGCACACACAGGAATTTTGTTTTACCTACATCGTCAGTGATTAAAATTCTTAACTCTTTTACTCATATTGTAAATATCCGCAGGAAGTTTTACTTGTTTTTTTTTCCCTAAAATCTGCTGCTTCTCTTTCATGTGGATGGATGCTCCTTGTATTATTTTCTATGTAAACAATTGAGCATCGGTAGAGATTAGCATGTTTTCGTATATTACCTAAAGCTATTGAAAGATTTTCCTCTTTCCTTGGTTCTCAAGCTGCTCAGCGGTAGAAATGGTTAGCAAATTAAAATATCTTCCTTATTTTAACATCAAACATTCGCTCAAAGTTTTTTGTGAATTGCAGCTCAGCATATATAAACAATTTACACACCGTCGAGGACAGTATGTATACACCCAAACGATTGTATTATCTTGCCCCATTTTTCCTTCAATTAATACAGAATGTAATTATTAGATTGGTATTAAAAGATGGAATTGTGTTCTATGCTTATTTATAAAAAAAAAACAAAAAAAAACAAGAGTGATGACGTTTAATAGTCATTCTTTACATACATTTTGTGCTTAAGAGGCAACGGTGTTTCTCAACGACGGCCTGCAAAATAAGCGTGTAATTTATCATTGATTTCCACATATTTCTAGGAATAAAATGGTTTCATCACGTTAAAATACAAAAATGGCTCAATAGCCTTTTCAACATAATACATGACATTAAGATTAATAATTAAAGCTTGCATGAAATATTTTTCTCTCAGACATACAGATTATTTTAATAGCCCACGTAGCAAATTCCTTATGTAAATTTCGATTCTAATAATCCTTATTTCTAGAGAGAAAATAGCTCGCAAGGCCTTCGCTTAAGTACTATCGCAACGCCATTTAATATGCTGAATCGGCTATTGAGTCATTTTTAAGAAAGGTCTACATAGTTTAATATTAATTTTAATATTTCAATAATTCTATCTTAGAAAATGAATTAATCTCGCCGCCATGTTTTTTTTGTAATAGTTCACGGATTAGCAACAAGAAAGATCGCTTTAACACACACACACACTCATGACTTCCTCTAATCAAGGAACATATTTTTTTGAGAATAATAAATTACTTTGAAATAACCAGTTTGGTTTTAGAAGTGGTTTCTCCACCATGTCTGCCTTAGAAAGCATTACTTCTGAGATACTAAATGGGTATGAAAGTAAGAAAATTACATGCTTAACTTTGGTAGATTTAAGTAAGGGGTTCGACTCAGTACCTCATGAGATATTAATCGAAAAGATGAAAGCATATGGTATTACTAATAACGGGCTAAATCTTTTGGAATCATATTTGGTCAATCGGTTACAATATGTTAAAGTGGGTAATCATCTATCTAGTAGACGCAGGATCTATCAAGGGGTACCCCAGGGATCAGTGTTGGGGCCATTGCTGTTTGTGATTTATGTGAATGACCTGCCAACAGAAGCTATCCCTAAGGTTGTTATGTATGCTGACGATACAACATTTATTGAAAAAGTGGATAACATTAATGATCTTAAAACGGTGAGTGTGGCTAACTTAAACATAACTAAAGATTGGTTCGATAGAAATGGTCTTACATTAAATAAAAACAAAACTGAGAAAATATTCTTTTCCTTACTAAATGGTATGAAGAACAAGAATGGAAGAGATGCAGTTAATTTGTTGGGCATAACATTGGATTCAAAACTTAACTGGTCAACGCACACAGACAATCCCTGTAAGAAATTGAACAAGATTATATATTTAATACGTAAGCTTAAGTATATGATTCCAAAACATTGGTTGTTACAGGCTTATTATGCTTTCTATCATTCTATAGTCTCATATGGACTGATATTATGGGGTAATTCAAAAGGTGCGAAGCGTGTATTTATTATACAAAAAGCGGCAATAAGAGAATTAGCCGACTTACAGCCTACAGATAGTTGCAGAGATGCATTTCCAAACCTCAGAATAATGACTCTAACAAACATGTATGTATATCAATGCATGAAATTTATAAAAGAAAATATTAATAGTTATGTAGCGGGAATGGAAGTGTACTCACATTATACTAGACAATGTCAAAAACTCAATATTCCAAATGTAGACTAAATGTAACACAAAAAGTTAAAACAAGTGGGAATGAGGCTGTATAATAGATTACCGGAAAAAGTAAAAATACTGGAAAAACAAAATTTCAACTTCGAGTTAAAGAAATTTTTGAAAGAACGTAGCGCTTACAATCTTAAAGAAATCGAAACGCTGTTATGAAAAGAGCATAAACTTTAAGGTTTATATTCTTTATATTTATTTATGTATAAAATTATTCTACATTAGTTAACATATATTTTTACAGTGTTAACTACTACTTTTTAATCTATATTCTAAATGGCGCTGTGTCTGTAGTTTTATGCACATCAAAGTACTACTTGTAATCAAATTTTAACTGTATATTATATTATTTTAGAAGTATGACGAAATCAAAACATCTAAGATGTGAAATGATGGAAAATGTAAGAATAAGTTGATATATACAAATCGTGCCGGTAGAAGTTTTCTTTATCCTTGAAGAAATATTCTAATACTTTTTCCAATGAAAGCCTACATCAGAGTCCCTCAATCTGCGTACAACAACCACCAATGCATTCGTCTAAGGTTTTCTCACGATCTTGGTATAAAACGACATCCCTCCCACCGAAATCCATGATGATATTACATGATACTCTATGGGTTCAGACTGGAAGCTCCAGCTTTAATAGTTTTAGCTGTTACGATATCCGAGGTTCGACTCCAAGCTAAGCGTTGCTGAGACATCGCTAGTTAAACGACTTGAGAGACAGATGTACCGGTAGTGTTCAAAACATTAAGTTTCCTTTTTATTATTTTTAGTATCTGACTATGCTGAGTGATTACAATCCCCTAAAAAATTACAATGTTGCTATTTCGAAATTAACATGATTCGTACATACGCACATTGATTGAGTCAACCGTGTGCGTGTGTAACTGAGGTGTGAATTTATTTGTGGTATTTAGGTATCTCAGACTCAGGGCGGAATAGCGGGGGCTGGGAGGATATTGGAAAGTAGACGGTCAGGGCCTAGTTTGTAGGTACCATCTAGCTATATGCTTCATGTTCCTGAGGAAAACCCTGAAAAAACTCAGTCAGGCTGAGAGACCGCTGGGATATTTCTCCATTGCTAAGCCAACGCTCTACCACTGAATTACACCCCTTAATTTTTCTTGTTGGTATCATGAACAGTGTACTGTTAATATCGTATTGTACAGATTATCAGAAAAAGTATTTGAGGGATTTCTGTTAGTGACAAAATATGATTAATCAAACATGTATTTGATTTTTTTTAAATATCACAATTTACAAACTTGGAATGTTGACATCTACTGCAACCATCAGCTCGAGAAGACCCACTTACGAAAACATAGCAATTCATCTTGGCATGCCCTTACTTTACGCCACAACACATGTGGATATGTAATTGTTTTTGTATGATATATATTCAATTTAAGCGAATTTTATAAATGTTTACAAAAATAATGATACTGTAGAATGTTACAAAATTATTTGAACGAAGAATGAAGTGTTTATTAAAATTACTGCGCTGCACCCCTCTTACAACAAAATTGGGTGATAAAATACCACCGATAAAAATACAGTAAACAATTTCTCCTGACCCTGATTTGTTTTTCCACGAGAAAAGAGATCTCTTGGTGAGACTGAAATTTATTATTAACGTGTACCTTCATTGGGCTATTAGTGTCCCTTCCACAGTCAGGAGAAGTTATTTTGTAGGTGCAGGTACGATGTTTGTGGACTTTCTTGATTTGGGAACGCAAGAATATTATATTAAACTACAATTTAGAATAGAGAAAACGAAACCGGTATCAGATCGACCAATAAAGAAAATTTGCAAATATTGCCAATATTCTACAATATAAATAAATCCTTTAGATTCTTTCTATTATGTTAAAAAATGACTGATAAATAAGTAATTGGTCGCGTACCCCAAGTCAGTGTTTCTTCCAGAAGATTTTATTCGGGGGGGTGCTAACTTAAGTCACGGGGGACTTGTAGAATATTCTTAACTGAAATGATATTTCAGTATACGCATGAGTAATACAAATGATGACACTAAATCTTTCGAGGGGACGGCTGAAACCCCCCCGGAGGGGGTAAAGCCCCCTCGAAAGCATACCTAGAAGAAATAGTACGTCAAGTGACGGACTTTCAGCAATCCAAGTAGGAATTTTGCCAGAGCCTCCAATGAGCGGTATTAGCCTCCAAACTCTCCAACACCCGAACTTAAATATTTACAGTTAAAAATTATAGAAAGAAACTCTGAAAATGTTCACTTACACCCCCTAAATTTTTGCATCACCCCCACAAACTGAAAATCCTGATAGAATCCCTGTGTTGCAGGACCACAGGTATCACTGATTTAAGATATCTTTCAGAGCCAATTGTCAATTTCACAGAACACATCAGCACAACAAATAAGATAACAAACAATACAATACAAAACTGCCTCGTATTAATACTGTCTAGCTGGTAACAGTGCAAATATGGAAAATTAAATGAAGTAAAATGAATTACGCATACTCACTGCATGTTTGATACATTGTGATATTCAATCGGTACATTCTCTGACTCCATATGAAGATGTAAGTTTGATATCGATACACCTTAATATCTATAAAAATATAATACAAATTTAAAACGCACAACATGTTACACAGAAACATTTTAAAATTCGTTGGTTTACTCAAATAATCAAAATGCACGCATAATGTTATTTGTTTAAGTAAATGTGTTATTTTTATCTATTTTGAGACATAAATTGCTTTAGGATTTTTAAATAAAAAAAATTAGTCTGACTGAAGACGTATAATAACTGTTAACATTGATTTTTATGTAAATTTTAGTACGTTTTCCAAACTATTGATCAATTACTCTAAAATAAATCAGAAATAAGTATGTTTGGTCTTCGTATGCACAATACAGTTTCTTTCCTCATAATTTCATTATACGTGGAGTTTATTAGCAGTTAATACTAATTGTACGATCCCCTATTTGCGTGACAAACAGTTGACACAAGGTATAAAATATATTTTTATTTGATACATGTTCAAAATGATAAAGTATACTTCTTTCAAATTTAGTTATTAATAAGGCCAATAGGTGATAACAAAATCTGTTAACTACTAGAAGAGAGCGCAAAGGAATTTCTAACAACGTAAATTCAGAATTTCAATTCTTTTTCTTACGGAAAATAATTTTTAATGTTATTTTTTTCATTTGAGTTCACTTTTATGTTTTGTAGTAACATAACAAATTGAAAAAAAGTATAAATAGTGCAATGAAATCATGGATTTCAAACATGATAAATTCATAAAATAATATTCATCCGATGAAATGTTTGTATTTTCAACAGATCTGTACTTGAGATCCTCTATTTCATACATCGATACTTTGAGGAATGTATTATATGGATGACATTACATTTTTAATTACTTTCCATTATGCGTTTACGATAAGGGCCGGTTGCACAAAATTCTATCTCTGAGTTAATCCACGAGTTAGGATCAGCTTTTCGTACAGACGTGCGTTGCTTGCAATTTGGCTGAATATACAATTGAAACACGTGTTTTAAGTACGTGTAACAAGAGTTTCTATTGGCTACTCATAGAAATCGCGAGACTTAAATTTACAAGTCATAAATGAAATAATTATAGATGGAGAACCCTGTTCTCTCTTTTACTATCCTGCTATCTGGTGTTCGTTGAACCAAACTATGAATGAAATGATGCAAGTAAGTATGCAATGATTGTTCCTCCATTCGACTTTAAAAACCGAGAAAAGCATGGAGTGAGGCGAGCTGAGTATCTGATGCTTCACATTATGTGTCCGCAATAGATTAAAAGCGTAGGTATTGCGCATACGTCAATAATATAACATCATTCCTAGTTCGGCGAAATTGACATCAGGTGGCATGAATTGAATGTAGAAAATGGGAGTTTTCTATCTATATATATGTTTTTACCTATGACTTGTAGATTAACTAGTGGATTCAGTTAACTCGGGATAAAATGTTCGGTGGAATTGGTTTGTCAGAGACGTTAGCAAGTTCATGTTCACAGGTTTAAGTCTCACTTTATCAGAACAAAACAATAATAGAATCTCATTTAGAACGTTGATAACAAGTCAAACAATAACAAATAATAAACCACGGGCGTTACAGACTGAAAGGTCCTGAGCCTGCCCCAATGCCCCATCCGTTCGAATAATTTTCTTACCCCCTTGTACTATAGGCCACACACAAAACGTTAGAGCAAAATTGGTTGCATACCATGCAAGGGTCATACAGGTTCTATTTGGAAGAGCGAGGTTAATCATTAAATTATTAAAAGTTATTTTTGTTTCTGGTCGATAGATGGTGCAGATTCACTTTTTAAAAAAGTTAAGAGAAAGGCTAAACATTTGACAATTTTTTACTATTAAAGCTTCCAAATTTTGAAATTCATTGTTTAAGTGCACGTGCATTGTCAACCGTATAAATAGGTCTATTATTTATCAATACTTTCCTCAGTAGAACTAATAAGCTACTATCGTATGTAATTCAGAGTATGAAGGGAAAATCTTTCGAAACAGGGTACTGTAATATCGAAGATTTTCTTTCAAAATTTACCGAGTATCTTTTCAAATATTATCTTGATGTTCACGTGCGCTTAGAAGCTTTGAACAAACTGAAGGTTCTTTTTCTCATTTCTGTACGGCATAAGTTTTAATCAATCATACAATCAGGTGTTTTAGGTTCTTTGTTAGCGAAGCTCATTATATCCATCCATCTATCCGTGTCCAGAAATTAAATCTCAAGAACTACAATGTGTAGAGAGATGCTTGAGGTGTCGTTGGAAATGTCTTGACTAGACTAGCTCAGAGTCACCAAAAGCGTCTTGATTTGTGCAGTAGTTCAGCGTTGCCAACCATTTAAAAATCAATTTTTCAAATTGCTTCCATTCAGTTAGATCTAGCTGCGCCAAACTTGGCATAAATTTTATTCGACACAATAGAAATGTACTGTGAGTTTTCCAGTTCCTAAGTACTGCTGTTGTCAGTGTTACCAACCTATTTTATAAAACTTAATGCTAGATTGCCGATCGTTACTAAAATCCCAGCTCTAACTTGTTTTTTACATGCTTTGTGTTCTAGTACACCAAGTAAATTACTACATTGCTTTAAGAATAAATTACATACCTTTCAAACTTCTACAAAATGTACTGATTTCAGAAGAGCTAGTCACATTAAAGAATACGCGGGAATAGGACGTCACATTCTAAGTAAGAACATGTTGAAAGATGTCAATAAAGAGTCTCCGTAAAACACAACATACATTGACAATATTTCTTATAATAGCAGCACGAAACGTACCAGTTAAATACATCAAAAGTGTCTACCCTGATGATTTTTACAATTCGTCAACGTAAACTTCTCCTGCTGCTGCGATGACATAATTCCAAATATCAGGCTGGGGGCGTATTCCAGTGATAATTTCTAAGTGCTAAAAGGGAGTACTCTAATGCAGAGATAAATAGAAATTTTGAGGTATGTTCGGAAACAAATTGAAATCCCACTTGCTCACATCTGGCGAATAAGGGGGTTTCATGTATCTTACATCCTCATTAATTCAGCAAGTGTAAGTTGAATCCTAGCTTATAAAACTTGTGGTACTTAGATGATTTCACCAGTCGCTGGTAATAAATGGTGAAAGTAGCAGACTACATACTTGTTCAAGGCAGCCATTCTGGTTGATATTTCGCCCGGATCCCCTCCATAATTCCTCATAGATTGTGCCTTAAATATACAGTTCGGTCACTACTCTGGTAAAATTAATTTATGAACGATAACAGCACTATGGCTTACGCCCCTCCGAATACGGGAAGTCCCTGGGCACTACTCTGAGTTTTTTTTCTTCTACAGGAGTAAGAGAGTGGACACAAACTCTCTTTACATCTGAATCTTCAGATGTCGCAAAAGACCAGAAAATTAAAGTTACATTATATTTGTCTTGTTGCTAATGTATAACAATATTAGAAACTTTTAACAACATTTCAAAATTAATTTTATTTTATAAAAATTTCAAAATTCATGTAAATGTTTTGTTAAATTTTCCCTCGATTATATTGTTTTTCCCTGGGAACACTGGAATCGTATCTACAAGAAGTACATCTTTACTCAAAAAATTCTACTGGCTCTACTCATCAGTATACGAAATTTGATATGTTACTTTCCTTCGGAGACGAGCCAGCAAAAATTCGTCAAACGTTTCGTGGATTTAATTTACATAATATGAAAATTTAAAAAAATTCTTTGGGAATCAAGTAAAAACGAAAGATCTACGATCACTCTTAAACAATATTAATTTATCATAAATTTTTTCCTGTAAACTCATCACTAAGCGATTTCCAAATAATCAAGATCTTAAAAGCTTTACACTGGACAATTCAAGATGCAAAACGAATTAAATGTAGTAAATAGAGCCCTCTGTGGATTAGCAGATCAACTACCTCTTTCACAAGGAAAACAAAACCTTACTCCTGTTATGTGGTAAATAAAACCTTTCCAATGACACTTTCCTTTTAACCAACAATATCCGTTAACACCTTCAAACCAATGATTAATGTCTTGCATATTAACTCATTACATGTATGTTATCTATTCAGACTAATAAATCATTTCTTTCACCCGCTTTTGTACATGTGTCACACTCTAAATAAAACAAAAACAAGAAAAGATATATTAAATCGTTCAATCGTTATGTGACAGATGACAGTGCCCCGGAAATTGATTGTGGTGCTTTTAACAAACAATCACATTCAAATAAATGACAAAAGAATATCCAGAAAACCTAACAACTAGCAGGTGTTTCTAATACTTCCCGTAATTGCATGTGACATAGTATGATTTATTCGTGATTATTGGTTTGAAATATGTAAACAGAAGATATGAGAAATATTCTAGACAAAGAAAATGCTGCTACATTCATTTTTGTTTGTTGGTTGGTTTAATTTATTTTATTTTGTTATCGAGTTACTCGTTACTGAGGCAAGAGAAGATTTGGTTTGTCTCTAAAATGCAAAATTAGCCTACCAGGCATTAATAAATCTGAATTACAATGAGAGCGTGTGGAAAGAGTGTGCGTCGAAATTAGAGAGACGTATTGGAGTAAGGTACAGCCTCGGAGGCACCATTCTGGCCTTCGTGGACTCACATAAACAAATGTTTGTTATTGTACGAGGATACGGTAAACTCGTATTTCAAAAACTGAAGGTAGTCTATTGTGAACGTCAAAAAGTATGAAATTAAGTAGTGATCTTTGGGTCTGCTCTACTACTGCGTTTTAATCCGTATATATAAAGAACTTATATATATTTGTCTGTCAACAGTGATATCAGAAACTATGAATCCCAACCGCTCACGACCATATTGGGGTGGCCAAACAAGTTAAACAACACCCAGAAATTGATGTGCAAATTTAGAAAATTGTGCTACGTTCCCATTTACTAGGACTGATAAGGTTCATAAAATACATCATAGATGGCGCTAGTGGTTTGATAATCTGAAAAAAGATGTTATCTGAATATATGTTATTTTTATAGTAATATTTCTTCTAAACATTTGTAAATATTTAATAGTGGCACTCCTAGCAACACAGAATATCGAGCCAATATTGGCCCAATGCTGAGCCATAGCTGAGTCATATAGGACACTTGATTGTGCAGCAGTGTGTAGGAGAACGGTCTACTACACGTTCTGGAAGTGTGTTTTGTGTTTGATTATGGCAGTATCGGACGTCCACATACTGCATGTCATGCTGTATGAATTTCACCAGGGACATCCAGCCAACGCAGCGGCACAAAACATCAATGCGGTATATGGTCAGGGTACTGTGGATGTGTCTGACATGGTTTTAGAGGTTTCGGTCTGGGAACACCAGTATATCACCGATAAGCCACGAGAAGAGCGACCTGTGGAGCTGGGAAACGGTGCCCAGCGAGCAGCGGTGCAGGCAAATACAATGCAAACTTGAAGAACTGGCCAGCGAACTCCATGTCACCCATTCGACCGTCCATTGTCATATGTAGAACCTTCGGTACATGTCGAAACTAGGAAAATGGGCGCGTTAACGCCTCAACAGAAGCAGCAGCGAGTTTATATCTGCAGTTAGTTTCCTGCTCACCCGTCACAGACGTGAAAAATTGCTGGAAAGAATGGCTACAAGGGATGACAAGTGGGTCCTCTACTATAAAATTACACGCAAACGGCAGTGGGTACCTAAAGGGGAGGGGACGCAGGAACAGTGCCAAAACAGGATCTTCA
>JAGDQP010033239.1:0-20789 GCA_022664845.1 Lepisma saccharinum
TGTGTATTTTTATATATATATATATATATATATATATATATATATATATATAAATGTTTTAAGATAGATATATTTATTTTTAGGGCCCGGTTTCTCCAACGCGCCATTATGTCATCCACGCTGCACTGTATTTTCATATTGTGTCTCCTTGTGTCCGTGGTTACCTCGGAGGAAGAGAAGAACGCCACTGGCTCCAAAAAGAAGCTTCAAATAGGAATAAAGAAGAGAGTGGATAATTGTTCTGTGAAGTCTAGGAAAGGGGATTTGCTCCACATGCATTATTCTGTAAGTAGTTCCATAGTTTTATCCAAAGACTTTCTTAGTAAAGGTTGCTTACTTCTTGTTGATAGTAGGCTACATAGACTGGTGTAAAGAAATGTTTGTACATCTATTTAAAACATGTCTCGAGACATTCCGAAGCACTTTCTCTAGCTACTTGTTCTTGAGGGAATTTTTTGGCACAGGAAAGTTTAGAAAAAGTTGTATAGATAGGAAAGTATAGAGAGAAATTGTGGAAAATTTAATAATTGGCACAGCTCGCAATCCGACAGTCTAAGATTTGCACAAAAATTCGTTGGATGATAGGTGTCAAAGTAACGTGCATGTGTTGAGAGATAGGAAATAATTTATCTTAAAAATGGTAATTTTTAATAAACATAGAATTTCTAGGTAAAAGAATGTCTCGATAGTTTGTAGTGAAAGAAATATGTATCCCAAAGAGAAAACTTTTACAATAAAATACGTGGACATTGAATTGTAATGACCCCACTGATCAATGTTGACGCTCTCACTTGTCGACATCAACCCAGGGACATTACTTTTTAAGGAGAAACAAGATTGTAAAAACTGTAATATGCTTCTTACTCGGACGTACGCTCAGTTAGAATTCCTGTACTCTCACTAGAAAAGAAGCCATTTCATATCTTTAAAGCAATTAAAAACAGGCAATATATCGTGCATCTTTTAACCAGGGATTGTGAACCGGAACCAGAGTAGTGTAATTTGGAAATCATTCTAACCTCGAAAACTTAACCGAAGCTAGTATATCTAATCTAATTCATAATACAGAAAGTAAACCTCGTAACGTTCATTACATTTATTTTTAAATTCAAAACACAACATTGCCAATAAGGTACTTCAGTGTAATTTAAATTCTGAAATAATTTCATACTTTAATTGTAGCGATAAGGATAAAAATACTTTGTGATTTGGGAAAGGCAGCGTTATTAAAAGATTATGCGCGCATCGTAAACATCATTACGAACTGGAAAATACAAAGATACATCGTTTAATATTACAATTATCCTTCCGTGATGTCACTCCAGAAACACAGTTGCAATCACTTCAGAAAAATAGAAAGTTTTCACATTTCATCAGCAAGAATATACATACAAGAATTCCAGAAGTTTGCTGAAGTTCTTGAAGCGACACGATAAGTTCAATAATATTGAATAATTCTAAGATTTATGTTAATATTTTACATCCAAGTTTTCTTCTTTCTTGTTTTTATTTCTTCATGTATACGATAAAAACGAAAGTTGTACATAACAACTGTGGCATGTGCTCAAAACGCAAAACACTTTTAGTCCATGTGGAGCATGATGTGTGTGTCTCAGAACGTGGCTCATTCTGGGTCACTACAGAATCAGAGACCTACCTGCACGGACCGAATTTTTCGACCCAAGCCCAATCCAGCCCGAATGTACCCTAGGCCCAGCTCAGCCCAGCCCAGGTACGGAAAGTTTTGGAGGTTTTTGGCCTGAGCCCGGCCCGATAAGTTTTAAACATTCTTAGCCCGGCACAGCCAGACAGGTTTTAAAAATTCTTGGCCCGAGCCTGGTCCGATTTTTTTTTTTTTTAAATTCTTGATCCCGGCCCGGACCCGATAAATTTTATAAAGTTTTGGCTCGAGCTCCAATCTTTTTCAAAACTTTGTATTAAACCCGGCCTTGGCCCAACAAACTTTGATAACCTTTTTTAAACTATGGCTCACAGCCTCATGCGTGCCTTCCAAATGGTACCATCTATGTTTGTAACTGGAAAGGAAGAAATCATATAACTAAAATCTTAACACACAATTCACAAGCTACTATTATAAAGGTAGAACACAATGAACTGATAATGTGTTACCTGCAGAAATAGCAGGCGTTCAATCCATAGGATGTGCAACAAAGGATACCTTTCACTCCACATGCACACAGACTTCAACGTTTAGCTTTATTCCAATTATCGTTTAACGGAAGTTAATAATTAATCAAGAACTGCAATTAATCGGCCGGCCCGACTTGAAGAGAAAGCAGTGTCGGCCCGGCCCAAAGAAATAGCGGGATCAATCCATATGAAATCAACCAATGGGTGTTGCTGACATATTTTATTTTATTTTTGATAGTACATTTCCTGTTTATATATATACACCTGGGAGTACAAAACGATTTTTTTACAATTTTATTATTACCACTTTGGCTTTTAGCGGCCATTTTGTTTATGAGGGGCGGCCGTTTTTGGAGTATTTAGAGGTTAGCGATAACTTAAATCACTTTTTTTTATTTATTAAGATATCACCTTGAAATAAAAACCATCTTATTCTGAATGAAATGACCAAAAATATGTTAAGTTTTAAGGAAATAACCTAAAACTTAACTAGAAAAATGTGTTTCGATTAGAATAAATTGAAGAATTTAGGAAATTTTTTTTCAAAGAAGGGTTAAAAAACAAATTTAATGTTTTTTTTTTCCTTAAACATATAATAGAGGACAAGACAAAAAAAATTGATAGCTTTTAAATGCCTCCGTTAGGTTTTACGGGCCTTGAAAATTGCCGATTTTCAAACAGGTATATTTCAAAAAGGACTGAATCAAAAAATCTGAAATTTTCATAAAATACCTTTCTAGTACTTGGTAATAACCACATAAAATTTCATCATTGTGTTTTAATCAGAAGTATTTTTTTTTAATTAAGAAATAAGCAAAAATACATAGTACGATGCACATTGACGCAGACGCCTAAAGTGTTAAAACAGTGAAAAAAGTGGGTTAGATTAGTGAAAAACACAATGATGAAATTTTATGTGGTTATTACCAGGTACTAGAAGGGTTTATTGTGAAAATTTCAGATTTTTTTATATATACCTGCTCGAAAATCGGCAATTTTGGAATAATTACAATATTTGAAAGCCCGTAAAACCTAAAGGAGGCATTTAAAAGGTATCACATTTTTTTAAAGTCTTGTCCTCTATTATATCTTCAAGGAAAAAAACATTGAATTTGTTTTTTAATTCCTTCTTTGAAAAAAAAAATCCCTAAATTCTTCAATTTATTCTAATCGAAACATATTTCTCTAGTCAAGTTTTAGGTTATTTCCTGGTCATAACATGTTTTGTAGATGGTTTCATTCCGAATAAGATGGTTTTTATTTTAAGTTGATATCTTAATAAATAAAAAAAAGTGATTTAAGTTATCGCTAACCTCTAAAAACGCCAAAACAGGCTGATCCTTATAAACAAAATGGCTGCTAAAATCCATAGTGGTATTGGTAAAATAAAAAAAAAAAAAAACTCCCAGATACATACATAAACAGAAAATGCATGTGTAAAAATAAAATAAAATAGGTCAGCAACAAATTATTTTTTTATTTGTTGATTTCGTATGGATTGACCCCGCGGAGCTGGTCCGGAGAATCTCGTAGCTTTCTGCACCTTTCAAATCTGTCTTGTTTTGTTATTCAGTGTCCACGGATTGTATTATTCAAGTTTTCTCTGTGGAGTACACATTCCACTTACTACAAACTATTGACACATTCTTTTACCTAGAAATTCTGTGTTTCCCAAAAATTACTATTTTTAAGTTAACTTGTTTCCTGTCTCGTAACCTACGAGGGTTAAGTCATAAGTCATGGCAGTTATTTTTTCTTTCGAATGGGGGATAAGAGGACAGATCGAAGATACACGTTGGAAAGCTGTCGATTGGCCTTACCAGAGGAAGGCTGGATGAAGGAGGTCCTCTTTTGGAGAACAAGCAAAACACAGGCAATTGGACAACACTGGTTCATAATCGTATAAGCAACAGTTACACAAAACTACTTACACAGAATTTACAGTCGTACACAGTACAGGTCTCGCAAGTTACCCTGGATGTTTAACAACCCCGTGGCATTCCTGCCGCGGAGTAATGCTACTTTCACATACCCACGTTGTTCACGCTTCGTGACCTCCATTCCGGACCACTGTCGCTCACCTACTGAACTTCGGGGCGTGTTCAGACATGCAGCTCTACTCACATACACCATCTGGTGGAACCACTCGACAGTACATGCTATAAGCTTTCCAACGTGTATCTTCGATCTGTCCTCTTATCCCCCATTTGAAAGAAAAGAAAAAAAAAGTTACCATGACTTATGATTTAACCCTCGTATGTGTGAGATTTTAACCCTGAGTGATAGACGGTATTCCCTGGTGATACAGCAAGGTTGCCAGCGTCAGAAAAAACGTAAAAAAATCACGCTTCTAATTGTGGTAGACCTTTTATCTTGCGCTTCTTGTAAAGTTAAGAAAATATAGTTTTGATAAAAAGAAACAGTGTTATGGGAAGTGATTGCATATTTTCTTTTCAAAGTCAAATGGTGTAACCTTTAACCTTGAAAATGTAAAAGTTAAAAAAAAAAATAATCGTGTAATAAGTTAAATACAGTCTCTCTTTACTGAAAGTTTCATTTTGGGATGAATTTGGGAACAGCGGTAAACATATCGCTAAGTAGTAAGTATAGGGTGAAGTGGGGTAAGAGGGATCGCAGGGTTTGAACGTCACAGATGCACCAACATTCGTTTCGATCACTGAACATTTTTTTCTTTCAAATGAGCTTTTACTGATACACGATTTTCAATTTTTTTTTTCTTTAACATTTACAGTACGTTACAGTTTTTGACATACATTGAGCTAGTCCGTTTTTCTTCAGCAGACTATTGTACCTTCTACGTTGAGTAAATTGTAACAAGGGTCAAGTGCAGGACGTATCTCCCCCCTCCCCTCCCCAAATTCAGAGTTTTGGCAGAACTAGTATATTTTTAGGCGTAATTATTTGTATCATGAAAAACGTCAGTTCTTCGAGTAACGCTGACAAATAAGTCTGTTAGCGGCACTCTATGTATACAGCTAGTTTCGGATCCAGCGAACTATAAGCCCGATTTTGATGCTTGAACTTGCATTTGAAAACTGTTTGCCATACTAAGACGCATAAAAAAATGTGGGTCGTCAGGACCTCCTTGGGACACCCTAGGGCGGTGCGAAAAAGAAATCGAAATTTCACATTTCTGATAAAAGCACTGACCCCGGACTATATAGGCGACCGAAACGTGCGGAATCTTAATCTACGCTCCAATACCTTTCAAACGGTGTATCACACGTCAAAATCAGTGAAGGGGTTCAAAAGTTACGACTTCTTCTAGTCCCAAATGGATGGTACGGGGGGGGGGGGGTTCAATTGTGGCGGGTTCCAACAAGTTGGGATAAATCAAAGTTTATTTTTTGATAGGAGTTACCGTTTTCGAGATACGGAGCCTACCATGGTCCAAAATCGACCTTTTGTATGAAAACTATGCGCTTTTTTTTTAATAAGGAGCCTTACAAAATAAGTGATATCCATTTTGCGAGTAACTTTCTTTGTGTCACTATGGGTGAAGGGAGGATACTAAATCTCTTAATTTTATGACAAAGGGAACACTTCCGCCATAGTGATACACAAAGAAAATCATTCGCAAAATGGATATCATTTCTTTTGTGAGTAGAATTCTTGCGTCACTCTTCTCTTTACCCCGAAAAGGGGTTTTTATACTGATTTAATATACATTTCATTCCAAGATACACCTTGGACCCACTCCTTCGGAAGCCCGTGGGCAACTCCCAAAACCAACTTCTGTATACGTGCCTAGTCAAGTGGGATAATGGTGGTGTGAGAAAATCTGTTTGTGTTTGTCAGTCTGTTATCTCTGAAGAGAGACAATGCAGATAGGAATTACTGAGATGTTTAAGAACAATATCATTTATACTTGAGAACTTTTGTGATTCGTAGTTCCTAGACATATTGTCACAGCGAAAAAACACAGTTGCCCCCAATTTTGGGGACATTGTGGTTTGGGATTTGTACTCTCCAATAATAAAGTTGTATGTGATTGGTCTTATTGTAGCTTTATTTACCACTAATAGAAAGATTATTGTAAAAAGTACCATCCATGTCAGACAAGTAAAACTGGATTTATTTGCAGTTCAACGTACTACAGTAAGAAATAGCTACACCAGTTGCACATAATACAGTAAATGTTGTATATAGTGAAGCTTAGTACAGCTTTTAGATGTTGCAAATGTTACTTTACTTGCGTTCTAAGATAAAGTTTTCGGATAACACAGGTGTAGTCACGTTTTTAAAGCACTACAAAGAATTTTTCAGTATGCGATTGAAGTATATTTAGACATTGTGTATATGTGGCTTATTATGTCAATAGATAAATTACCGAAGAAAATAGACGATACGCATTAAATATAGTGAAAGTGGTAGGGTGAGGAGTAGGGTGGGCTGAATTAACTTTCTTCAAATATTGGGGTTCGAGTTGTCATCAAAAGTTGTGCATTGGTACTAAATAAAGCCGTGCCAAATATGGCCGTCCTAAAACAATATTTAACTGGACCCCTAAAGGGCCCAAGGAATAAAAATATGATACCAGTTTCCACATTGTGGGGTTCGAGTAATTATGAAAAGTTGTGCATTGGTACGAAATTTAGCCATGTCAGATGTGGTTCTTTTTTTCGCGGGCTCCGGGGCCCGGCTAGATACTTTTTGATCTGGCTGTGTTTCGGCGAACAAACGTAACATAACATTCTACAACTTTTTGCACGGTACTCAAACTCAAATTTCTTTAAAAAAAAAAAAAACGTCCCTTTTCAAAATTTTCAATTTTCTCGGGCCGCCGGGGCCCGGGTAAATATGTTTTGATCCGGCTGTATTTGGGGCGACGAAACATAACATAACATAACATTCTATACCTTTTGCACGGTACTCAAACACAACTTTTTAACCATTTTTTTTTTCGGTGGGCCTCAAAACAGCCGTTTTTATTAGGTAGATTTCGAAGAAAATATACCTATTTGAGTTTGAGTAGCATGCAAAAGTTGTAGAATGTTACGTTATATTTGTTCGCCGAAACACAGCCGGATCAAAAAATATCTAGCCAGGCCCCGGAGCCCGCGAAAGTTTTAGTTTCAAAACAGCCAAGAAAGGCCACATTTTGACATGGCTAAAGTTCGTACCAATGTAAAACTTTTCATAACTACTCGAACCCCAAATTGTGGAAACTGGTATCATATTTTTATTCCGTGTTTTGCAAAAAACAATTGGGCCCTTTAGGGGTCCAGGGGCCCGGTAAAATATTGTTTTAGGACAGCCATATTTGGTACCAATGCAAAACTTTTGATGACAAACCCGAATATTTGAAAAAAAAAAAAAAATCGGCCCACCTTAGTGAGGAGGTACCGAGTTTTTATTCCTCGGGTGAACTGCTTAGGAAGGTAAAAGAATAAAGGCACTATTATTAGTTTTTGAGGTCAAAAAATTTTATAGTCTGTTGAAAGAAAAATATCACGAAATCGCATTTCTAAATATCAGTAGACACCCTGTAATGATTTTTACATGTCAGTAATAATTCGTGTATTTGTATGGCGAGTTTGGTTCAATTCACAGGGCAGTTAGGAATTAGAAACACCTGAGTTATTAAGAATTCAGTACTCAAAAAGAGAAGAACTCAAATAACATTGAGTGTCTTTCTTTGTTCCATTCTCAGTATTTCCATTTCCAGAAACGTCCCTTCACCCTTTCTTTAGATTCAAAGAAAAGTGTTTCTCAACCTTTTTCGTCTCAGGGGAACCCTATAAACATCTAACAAAACTTTGGGGGAACCCCCGGCTGCCAAACACATAATATTTTAATCTAGCCTAGAGCAAAATATCAACTAGTAATGTACAGTACAGATGACCTAAACAACAATTCGTGTGTTTTGAGTACAATTTTTACTTATTTTTGCGGGTTCCTGTTGGGAATCGCAGTTCTTGGTTTAAGACAAGGTGCACAGTGTGGTAAAAAACGAACCAACCTTTGATTGATGTAGATGTGAAATTATCGTTTCATGTATTGTGCTTGCTGCGTGTTGCCAGATTTTACCAAATTTGGACTCAGTATTTTTTTTTCTAACTAATTTTAGTATACATACAGATAAAAAATAAGTTTGTTCTTTTTGCCGCACAAGTCCCGGGTTCGATTCCCGGTGGGGGCTCAAAAATTTCGGTGTTGACCCAGCATCGTGAGGACAATTGGGGAGCTGCTGTGAATAAAAGACAGTGGCGATCACAGTGAGAGCTTCGGCTCTCCTCTCCCAACCCGTCTTGTCAGCGTGGGAGCAGTAGACCAACTCCTCCCTTCGGGGAGAGGCCTCATCCACTAGTGGATTGAATATGGCTGTGATTTATTTATATATATATATATATATGGGTGTTCAGTGATTTTCCTTAGGAGGGTGCTGTTCAAGTAATGTGGAATGTGCTAGGATTACATTTGTCAAGTAGTCATCCATGTGGCATCCAGGAGAGTTTGACTGTGCATCCTCTGTGTCAGCCAAAGATATGAATGAGTCTATAGAAATCTTGGATAAATGTTTTTCATTTCAGGGCACCCTTGAAGATGGAACGGAATTTGATAATAGTTACAATCGTGGACAGCCACTAACATTTACTTTAGGCTCTGGTCAGGTTATTAAAGGATGGGACCAAGGTTTGATAGGGTAAGTTTTTCATTTTTATTCTTTGATGAAAAATATAATAAACATGTACGAAGACGATACCGAGAAATAGGGATACGACAGCTACTTTCCCATTTCTTTCCCCCCTAGGCTGTAGCAGAATTAGACATGACAGCCTGTAGCTTTAAGGGTTGTAATAGCCTTAAATGTAAATCCAAAATTTGCATGGAATTCTGCATATTTCCATTCTTACATTTTTCAATCTGAATTTTATTTTTGGCCTTTAGGGATCTGAGGCTCAGGCCGGGATAAGGGAGGGGAAAGGTGTCGTCCAGGGCCTATGTTGAAGTTGCCATCCCGGCATTTGCCTGGTGTGACTGAGGAAAAACCCCAGTCAGGATGGTCGGCCGCTGGGATTACATTTGTCAAGTCATCCATGTGGCATCCAGGAGAGTTCGAGTGTGCATCCTCTTTGTCTGTTCGTTCGTTGAGAACATACAACGTTTAACAAGAAAGCAATGGAACAAAAGTGAATTTGTTTTGCAAGACTGAAGATAAGGACAATTCGTACTAAAAATACCTGACTGCTTGTAGCAAATAAAATTATCTGTAAAGAAAAGGAAAAAGAGGTGGCGACTGGAATTGGATGAAAGGGTTTTAAAGTAGTTATTCAGTTTTAAGTATCAGGAAGGTATTGTTTTGGCCTAAATGTCTAATTGTACGTATGGTGACAATACACCATCCGGACCACAATCATCGGGCCACTACAGTTACGTATGCCACGTCACTAACTCACTACATGTCTATAAAACAGGTTGCTGCTATCCAGTCCGTCAGTACATGTTGAAGAGATCTGTTTCATTTTTTTTAATATTACTACAGTTCAGATGAAAGTAACGGGAAATGAAGACGTGTACAATCCATTACTTAGTTTCAAAACTAATGGTTATGACACAGTTTTGCACAGTCGCTCATTCGAAATGAATCGAAGGAAAACGTTGTATGAAAACGTCTCGAAGGAATTCCGATGTGTCTTCACAATACAGTTGATATGTGAAAAGGACGTCATAAAAACTTCCAAGAACGCTTTTCAACTGATATTGAATCTAAATTTGTAAACGAATGATAGCACTTCAGAACGCACCTCAAATCAAGTGGTCTTAGGGAAATAAACACATATTTCTACAACTTTCACAGTAAATTTGACACGAAGCCCTACAGTACAGTCTGGACACTGCTGTTACGATTTTTCTGTGTAAGATGGCAACGAATTTCTCAGGTGAGCGATCATGTTCCACCCTCAAAAGGATAAAGAACTGCCATAGAACAGTTTATGACAGGCAAAAAGGCTCAGTAACTTTGCAGTTCTACAAATTGAGAGTAAATATTATAAGTGCACTGAACTACGAGATCGTGATAAATATCCTTCGCCGAGAGAACGGCAAGGAAAAAAAAAATATCATGTCGAAACGGGACCGAGATCGGAAGGAAAAAATTCCCAAAAGTCGAGACATTTACGGGACGGGAAGTTATCGTGAATTAACACCTACAATTATTTGAGTAAAATATATATTTGAATAGTTTAGATGAGAATCTCCCAGTCTCCTTTCTGCAAGATCTCTCTTTGAAGTAAAAATTGTACATTAATATAACTTTGATATTAATTACTTGCCATATAAAGGTAATAAGCTACTAAGATAATAGTAATTACTTTCGTTTTAAGTTTTTACACATAAGGGTTAAATATTGTTATTCACTTCCCTGGAAAAATAGCCAGAAAAAAAAAAATGAAAAATTTTGTCTTCACAATGAATTTGTTTGACCGTAAAGAAATTCCTTCCGTTTACTGACACTGATATCTCGATGGTATGTGACCCCCTTCCCTTAGAAAGTTCATTAGCAGTTACTTAGTTAGTTGTCAAACATTATACAAGTCGTTAAAAGAAAAAGCCGGCCGGGTAGCCGTGCGGTTTGAGGCGTTAGGCCAACGGCTTGAAGGCCCTGGAAGGGGCATGGGTGTGGATCTTAACTGGCTGTAAAAGCGCGAATCGTGACGGGCCGAAGTCAAAAGTTACTAGACTGGCCCATATAAAATAAAGTTTACCAAAATAAAAGTTTTTATCGTAAAACATAATGAACACATACAATTTTGTATTTGTGTACGACGTGCTTTCTGCCAGAAGCCGTATATAGACAACTAATATTGGATAAAATTACTGGAGACCTGACAGGGAATTGCGATAAGCACCAACCAACGGGGTGGGCTTGTCAAAGGCTCAGATGCCGCCTCCTGTGTGCTTTCCAACACAGGGCAAGTGTTGTGCTTTCCAGTTCTACACATGACATCAGAGACAAAAGAAAGATTTCTTGCTTCCTCTATGTGGACACCTGGCTAGAGGGTGTGCGTGACGAAAAAATTTCATCTTGGGACGGGAAATTATCAGGAATTCCTGATTCTTGGGTTCCCAAAAATCGCTATCGAACTTCCCAAAAATGTCGAGATTGGGACGGGCATGTTTCTCCCGATTCTCTTTCCGGAATATCAGACACCCGCACACCCCTAATGTAGACTGTTGTAGGACATTTGAGTGAGTCATTATATATATATAATAATAAATCACAGCCATATTCAATCCACAACTGGATGGGGTCTCTCCCCGGAAGGAGGATACATATATAGTATAATACGAATTTACGATATAAATAGGCTATGCTGTATGAGGGGCGCACTTTCTGTGGGCATAGGGGGCGGGAAGTACTTAAATACGTTACGGCTCCAAGTGTCACCGTAAGTGGCGGACAAGTTGCGTCGAGAAAGAGAAACTCTTACTGGACAGACTTCTGGTAGACCGTGGTAGTCATTCCAACAGAGGCTGTGACGTCATGACTTTCATCGAAAGTATTGGTAGTGAAAAGCAGGAGGCCTTCTTTCAGAAAGCAGGTCGTAGGAGCGTGATATGTAGAACTGGAGAAGAATGAATGACGTAATGACGAAGTACTGAAGACTGTAATGGAGAGAACATGAATATAAGCTGGTATCCAGCTACTGCTAAGTTGATATTATACAGGGTGAGTTTTGAATGACTTTGCAAAAATTAAAAGGTGAATTTCTTAGTCCAAATACAAGAAAGAAGTTCATTTCCACATGGGTCATAGTCAGTAGTTTTCGAGAAACAGATGAACTAACTTCGAGACCGAAATGGACTCCTTACAACGGTAAATCATATGAATATTTCTCAATAAATCACAAATGGCGCATGGGAATGAAAATATGTTTTTGTAAGTTGGTTTGTATTCATAGGGTAGATATTAAAAGCTAAAAATAGGAGGTCATTGAATGAACAGTGTTGCCAACGCGTGTATCTTTATTTTATACCTTCAGGACAGAATGCAGTGTTGCAAACTGCGAATAGCATACGAGGTTTAGCTTAAAAGGTTATTTATCTGGTTTAACGTTCTCTATCGACGAGGGTTTCTAGTAAAACGCTTAATGAAAGGCATTCTTTGTAATCCAATTTTTGGTCACGTTTTTAGTTGATATTTTGGTTTTCTCCCTCTATTTTTTTAACCTCATTATTCCTTTAGGAAGCCTCGTACCAACCCCCTCTCTCTTCTCCATTTAGTGTTTTTTTTTCAGCTCCTGTAGTAATTTTTCTCACTGGCCACCCTGTTATCCAGCGTTCAGTTGGTAACATGGCTCCTCATCACTGCTGCCTTCTTTCATACCTAGCCTTTGACGACTACGGGAAACCTAACAAATATTTTGACCCCCAGCAACGGATGGGCATATTAACTAGTATGAGGCGAAACTTTGCCACTACGTATGTGCAGGAAGTTCAACTAACTTGTGAGAGGATTTGTCAACACTGAAGAACGAAAGGAAGAATACGGAAGGAAATAGTTTTCAGCTATTTGTATGTAATGTGTTTCCATGACGTTGGTGATTCGATTTTGGAATCATTATTTGTATTGTGTCTCTCTTGTTGGAGTATTTTGGTACTTCCAAGAGTTTGTTGATGGTTATATCTGGTCTAGCTGAAATCGAGATGCATTACTGAATAGCTCTGCAGATATTCCAAGAGTAATAGGTCTGAAAATTATTGAAATCCAAACTATTTTATAGCGATGTTCGACGAGTAAATACAGATGGCTTTAGTTTCAATATGTCTGTATTTTATTATTGATTTAAGAATTTTCTGTATTAAATGTCACATACAGTGCAGCCCTTTTATAAGGAATTCCAAGGGACCAACAAAATGAGTTCGTTATAAACAGACTCACCTATTTCTTCCCGAATTACGGTAAAAAGAAAAAGATTGGGCAACAAGCAGAAACGTAAAAAAGAATATACATCAGTATTGCATTGCATCTGAAAGAGATTTTATTAAATGGGCTACCGTACACATTGCGCTTCTTCCGTTATTATTTTTTTTTTGTCGCGGAAGCTCCGCTGAAAACCAAGATTTATTTTTACCCTGGCTTTCATCCAAGTGGGAGGAGAAGGAGTGAGTCATGCCTGTCTTGTACAGCGAGATAAGGTTTAATTCCATCGTCTGAAAGGACAATGCGATTTTAAAAGTGTTGGATTTCTTATGTTTGGACAGAGATCAAATGAGGAATGGATGAGAACAGATGTGAAAACCAGTTTTCCGGAACCTGAGTAATGCACCACCAGAAGCAAAGAGGGGGTGGGGGCTGGAATTGACCTGCATACTTAGCTTCCAGCTGTGAACAAAAGAAAGTTGATTCTCCACTCACTCTGTTATAAAACAAAGGGGAAGGGGTGTTCACGGCCTTCGACCGTTTGTACTTTCGTTTTACATGTAAACAATAGCCACGAAGAAGCGGAAAAACAATACGTCCGAAACATGAACCCATTTTGAAAACTTCGCTATAAGCGGTCTTGACGCGAAATATTGTTCGTAATATACGGTCATTTCATCTGTGTTTTAAATAGGCAGGGTGACGAGGATTTCGTTTATGTTCGCAATATCCAATAATTCGCTATATCCGAGTTCGTTATAAGTTAAGTAAAATTTATATCATTTAATTTATTGGATACGATATATGCAGAAAGGTTCGGTTAAGTCGAATCCGACCGAATCGAAAGTAAACTTTTATGTCTCATGTAAATACCTTGGGATCTTTGATGTGTTATTCACTCTCCCTAGCACTGACAAGTACCCGTACACCGGTCTGCATATCTTTATCACGTAAGCAGGGGCGGACTGGTTACTAAAGGGCATTGTAGCGTGTGAATCTCACAAGACTTATTTCAAGGGCGTTCAGTGCTAGTGAGCCCCCAAAAACAAGTGCTCTTAGGATACTGATCAGGTTTCACTTTACGCTTCCAAAGGCAAAAAAGAGGCGCCGGGAGGGTCCGTTCATGCACTTAAGTAATGTGTTTCCTACCTCATGTTATCATTTGCACATGTGTTCAGTTGATAGGGAAGTGAACTTTTAATTGTAATTCTCGTGTGTTTCTCGTTCCAGAATGTGTGAAGGAGAGAAGAGAAAACTCGTGGTGCCTCCTGATCTTGGTTACGGGAAATCAGGTGTCCCACCGAAGATACCTGGAAGTGCAACTTTGATTTTTGAAGTAGAACTGGTGAAAATTGAAAGAAGAGACGAACTTTGATGTGAAAGGACAAAGTTCGACACTTATTTATAACTGATTCTAAATCTTGCCTTTTTTAACAATAATAATAAAGTTTATGGTACAATGAAGGTCTACCAGAATCGCGTGAGGCTAACTGTGGAGGTTGATTGTGCAGGACCTTAATACTTCCTGTGTGCTAATTAGTATTATGTTATAAATCAATTTCTCAAGTATGTGATCTCAGAAACTGTTCTTTTTGCTGTGGATGAATTCCAATCCTAGTTTTTTTTTTCATGTTTACAATGTTAACTGTTTTCTTTGTACAATTGCTAATTTTGTTTTCTTGGTAGCGGGAAAATTAATGTCTCCAATTTGAGTATAGGTACCTAGCAGGAAAGCACTTCGTCGTCGCGCAACCGCAGCTCTTGAGATTTTCCTCAGGAAACACCACGCGAATGTGGAGATGGTGCCTTGAATTAAGGTTAAGGCATCTGCTGTCCTTTCTTCGTATCCAACAGACATCAGAAAAGTTATTGGCAAGATGACGTGATTATCAGCTTACTTTAAAGAGTCCCAAAATAGTAAAACTATGCTTCTCTTAACATACTTGTAATCTGTTCACACTTTACTTTTGTTTTCAACTTACACTCATACACACAAAAATGAAAAAATGCACTTTTTACATAAATTATTGATATGTTGAAGAAGCCTTCAGGGTGAGGGCGAAAAGTGCTTCTCCAGAAGTAGCCATTTTTCATAGAACAGCTAAAAAAAAAATACTTTTGACACATACCGACGGACGAGCATATTAACTAGTATTCTATATCGTGAAATAGTTCATTATGTCAATAACAAAACTTTCAGTACTAGGATAATACACTATATGGCTACTGTGCAGATGGGATTTGAAATAATAATAACAATATGAAGCAGTATCAAATATTATTACCTAAGGAACTGTTTCGTGTTTTATATTTTCTCAGAAAACATTTCGGTTCTGTGGTTCCAACAATTACAAATATGTGATAGTATCTGACACTTCAAGTTCCTGCTGAACGACCGTCTATTTTCCGGAACGAAAAAAAGTTCCTTGTTGAAATTCCTTGGGACTATAATCTTCAGAGATGATGGTATAGTGGTGCAGGATCAAGCAGACGTCGAGTGTATCCGCTAGTATTGAAGTTTTGCCCGAAAACGCCGATGCTTCACTTCTTTCCATTTTTCTGTGGGCGTATCGTATAACTACTCTTAATATGAAACCAATTCACTATTTTTACATTTCCAGTTTGATTTTTTGAGAGACATAAATTAGAAACAATAGTGAAATGCCCAATATTAATCCTTTCTTTTTTTTTTAATTTCAATTTTTAATGTAGTAGGGTTAATTCCATATTAATAAGATTGTTTCTTTATATGCGCAGGTATAGAGTATTACTCGGGCAATGTTTTCCTTCACGTCAAAGTATGTACGGGCCAGTATGAACGAGAAACTTAGATTTTTTTTTTAACAGGTAAATATTGTACGTTGGTTAAATCATTCCATTTTTGTACGAGGAGTATGACTTTTATGTCGCGTCTTGAATTGAGTGCAGAAATATTTTTATTTATATATGAAGTTTTTTGGTTGTGTAGTTTTTTTGTGTTGTAAAATAAAGTTATTTGTTGACTTAGATTTACTATACATAACTGTTTATGTAATTTTATACGTTCTAGATTTAAAATAAATTTAACCATTAAGCTGTTTCAAACGATAGTGGAGTGGTCGATTGTATTTACAGCCAGAGATCTGAGGAAAATATTTAACCTCTTTCAACTTTCGGTTCTAATTCAGTTTCTCATGCATGTTGTCGCTGTGCGGTCCATGTTTGTTTCATTTATTTATTCCTCCATTCTTGAGTTGTACTGAAGTTACAATAGCACATCCAGTAAAAGGTATTCACGTGATATGCAAGAATTAAGACAAATAGAAAATGGGGCACACAGCGACAAAAAAAGCATATGAATCTGAGATTAACTGTTCCCTCTTGTGTCTGATTTCAGATGTTAACTTGATTTGTAATGCAATCAAGCACTCCATTGTGATAAATTAGAGCTCACTGTCTCTAATTAAATGGGGTAAAGCTGAAGTTTGTCAATGATACAGTTGTTGGAAGAAAATTTAATGGTGGTTCGCAAGTATGGTAAAACATTCGCTCACATTGAAATGTATATGTTTTGTTCTCTCTAAACACGCAGAACTTATTATTGGGTGGAGTGAACAAAACCGATGTCGTGAGATTTATTTTTATACAAGTATTTGCGACAAATGGATTGTTTCCGTACACTGGTGAAAGCTTTTTTTTTTCTAACATATTAGCTTTCTTTAGTTAACTTTGAGGTCAGGCGCTGGGATTTGTCACATTATGATCATCCAATGGCTAAATCGCTTATTTTTTGTATGAGAGCGGTTGACCGAGAAGTTAGCATGCTCGTTTTTTTTTTTGTGCGTGGTTATAGGTTCAAGTCCTGTGCAGTTTCGTTAAACGAACTGGTTCGGAAACAATGTTTCTTTTTTTAAAATAAAAAAAATAAATGTCCCGTTATGAAGAGCTTTAGGTTCTTCATAACAATTCAACCAACGTGAGAGCCGATTAAGTCACTGGAGTATCAAGTGAAATGCTGCATTACAATTCATCGTTAACAGTGTAGACTATTCCCGCCATCTTGGTACTCACTTTCCATTGATTTCCATGGGAATTGTTTTACTCGTCTTATATCTTTCAGGAGCGTAATTTTTAACTTCTGTTTTCACCTAGTTTCTCGTCATGTTATCTTGGACTCGTGCTATTTTGTAGAAATGCAATATTTTACACACGAACGGTGTAATTTCCCCTTCAAATATTGTGATTTATATAACAAACTATTAATAATACATTATACTTAAATATATTTGAAGAAATTTCACAAACCAAAACTATACAAGAGTCAAAATAACCACAAAGACAAATTCGTGAAAGCGGAACTTGAATATTCTATTTCTGACAGGCATAATAATATTCCCATGTAAATCAGTGGAAAGGTCATACCAAGATGGCAGAGGTGATCTACATCGTTAATGTGTATTACGGGAAACAGACTGCAATTTGTCTTTAGTACACTTAAATTTCGCTAGTTCACGAAGAACTAGAACTAATGAAAATGGAAACAAAGAAAGAAAAAAAAACAGAAGTTCTGGTAGTATTTTTCACCGATGGGTTTGCGAATTTAAGAATTTTGGCGTTCATTCACACGTTATCACATTTCCTCAAGGATTTTGAAAAGCACAAAGTCTGTACAATAACGCGGAATACAATTGAAGAAATTCGCAGCTCTGCTGCCAACCTGCTAAGTTGGAGAAACTCATTCTGCAAGGGAGTTTAACGGGAACATCCCTAAAATTACATTTACTACCTGTTTCAGTAAGAAGTGAGGCCACTTCTAGTACACGAAACAGCAGCAGTGCGTTGTGGAATGAATAATAGAGGTATTGGATTGTGCTTTGGCATTCTTACTTCAAGAATTTGGGAATATATGAAGCCATTCGTGTTGCAGAAATTCTTGAAGTGATGATGGTCGTGAAAAAAAAGTCTCACACGCGACTCCAGACTGCCGTAAAGTGGCTCATTAATATTGAGATCCGGTGATTGTGCAGGCCATGTGACTTGTCAAACATGTGGACACAAAGTTACAATTGAGAATTAAAGTTTGGATCATTGGACAGTGATCCAGAATATCCCCCGCCCCCCAAAAAAAACCGGAAAAATCGAAAATTCATTTTTGCAGTAGGGAGAAAATTTTAAGAAACTTCTAACAGTTGAAGCTGTTAGAGGATGAAGGTGTCATCTTACATTTTTCCTTCCACCTTCTTTTACAAACTCGTTTGTCTGTGTAACATATCCCCTTCATCGTTTCTGAATCTCTTTATTCAGACGAGGAATAACTTAAATGGGGTGTTGTAAGAATAACGCGTAACACTTTCACCCACCACCAGAACTCATTTTTTTTTTTTTTGTCGAAAAATGTAACATGACATCTTTATTCTCGAACCGCTTCAAAATTTTTTCGCAAGTCACTGATTTGATTAAACTTGTACCTTACTCCTAATGCAAAGAAAACCAGCACATAACGCATTTTAAAACAAGATAAATAATTTGTTTATAAGACTTGTAAATTTAAAAAAAAAGTTACCTTGAGTTTTAAAAGCTTTCGTCACCATTTCCCACGATGATTTAGAAACGAAAGTGTATACTTTGAAGTACTGTTAAACGGGCACACGAGAAAAGTTTTGTTGAAGTTTGAATGTATGTGGCGCTGTTAAAGCATGACGTTGAAGGTCGCGCGAGCACAGCTTGTGGACCGGTCGTGAAGTTGGATTTTCTCAGCTATCTCAGCGGATAAAGCAGTAATGCAGTGCGGGCAAGTCGATGCAGAATGTATCAGTTCGTAATAAGTATATAATAAGGGATTTTTATTGTCTTTAACGCATTAATATACCGTGAAAATGATTTTCCAGAAACTACGTATTAGTTTCTTTCCTAACATAAATATTAATTTCAAATATGCGTATTTTACAGAAAATAATGTTATGTTTGGATTTACATTAAAATTCTTCCCCTAGGATTAATATCCTCAAAAGTGATGGTGTCCTTGTTGAAATTATTCATGAAACTAACATTGTAATACCTGGCGCTGCGCTGCAAGGGTTCATATGTGTACAGTATTTCAACTCTTTCCGAGATTGGACTGGACTTTCCAAATATATTCAAAAATAGATTTGGACATTTCGCTATCACAATCCCAGAACAATTTACGGAAAAGAACTGTTTCAATATCCCAGTTTTTTTTTTTTTTTGTTTTTTTTAAATGGGTCCCATGTTCAATTTTATGGAGCCGTGGGTCCCCATTACGAACCCTGGGATCCAGTGCCGGCCCGAGCCACTTATACTCGTAAACATTTTCTC
Organism: Lepisma saccharinum; assembly: GCA_022664845.1. Classification (NCBI taxonomy): domain Eukaryota; kingdom Metazoa; phylum Arthropoda; class Insecta; order Zygentoma; family Lepismatidae; genus Lepisma; species Lepisma saccharinum. Next base: position 19,355 of record JAGDQP010033239.1, read on the forward strand.
TTGCCTCACCGTGTACAACATATTTCCCAAAATAACGATTTAAATATCTCTCATTTTTTACATTCGACCCCATGTTAAAATAATAGACCGCAAGAGACTCAACAGGGCTCCGCTCGTACATGGAACATACCTATAAATCTCTTTTGGTTAGATTCCAAAGTTTAGTGTATCTGGTGCAAAAATTGCAGAAGCAGAATCCAGACATACGCAGACAATATTGACTTTTCTATAACACATTTTTGTCTTAAAAACCTGACCTGACTGTAGTTTCTCGCTCAATATATATATATTTTTATCCATTAAATTGGTAATTTACTTATTTGAGTGCCAAAAAGCAAGTTTCGGATTTTTTTGGCATTCTGTATCACTGTGCATTGGATGCGATTGGTCCTGCAGAGGTTATTGATACTCCGTCGCAGTAATACAATGTGACAGGATAACAAGCGGGGAAAAATAACAATACTAGGAAATGGCACCCCGAATTACAACGCAGATACCACCAGGGTATCCAGCCATCTGCTAAAGTCACGGAATTTAAGTGGTCAAGAAAAGTTATGAAAAAATCAGATAATTACAGGATTTCTGCCCATGAATTGAAACAGAGAAGGATATTGTTGCACATGCTGGCAGGAATTTGTGTTCAAGCTACTGCGTCGATCATCTCTTACTTGTAATCTAAGCAAAGACATTTCACACGTTGACCCTGTTATTGAGTGTGGAAGGTAAAATTAAGCCTATTTTTTATTCTTGAAATAAGTGTGTAGTCGTGGAAAACCGAGAAAGTCAGGGAAGTCTTTTCTTTTCTTTTTGTTCTCGCTGGACACCTTGACTACCATTTTAACAGTAGCTAGTAAACACTCAGGATTTAATGCTTTTACTACTCTCAGACTCCTACAGGACTTGCAAGATGGAAATTAAGAATTATTGTGATTTTCACCGCAGTTGATTTACGCTTGCTTCAATTTGACGTGGTTCTGATCTTTAAATGTCGTCTTGATCCTCCACACATGAAACAATTCCGTAGTTCTGCTTTTAAAGGCACCGGCTAGTGGTGCACCCACCCTTTATAACACCAACACTTCTGACATTGGGTGAAGTGAATAAAAACGAGTAAATACTTGCAAAACTATAATACTTTTGTTTATACTTATCTATTTTTAAGTAAATACTTGGCACTAACAAGGGAAGTATTTGGGTTCGAACAGGAATTTTTTGATAAGACTTCGTATATATATTCGTCCCCCGATGCTGATAACGCCTGTAAAGCAGTTCGACTGGGTAAAGCTTTGTTTGTCCGCTACAGGGCGTTAAAATTTGGAGTAAGGGGGAGACAGCCGCTGGAATGGCTCCCGCAGATTGGTTTTGAACAGGCATTTATTATTCAAAATATCTACATGAACATACCTGGTAATGCTGACAAAGACTGCGAAGCCAG
>JAGDQP010033240.1:674-20787 GCA_022664845.1 Lepisma saccharinum
ATGAGCCAAGTTCCTTGGTGACAGCATGTAACAGGAACAAAGGAACTCGGCGCGAGCTGGCAGCAGCCTTAGGGTTGGTGGCGGTGGACGTAGTGGGTTTTAGGATCCCCACCACCTTTATACCTTGAGGATCATGAACCTTGCCACCTCGCGCCAAGTTCCTTTGTTCCTGTTACATGCTGTCACCAAGGAACTTGGCTCATCCGTCTCCCATTTCACACCTTTTTAGGGCTAAAGAACTTGGCTCCACTTTTTGCACCTCTGGTGTTTTTGTTCGGATATAAATTACATCACGTATAATACCCCTCTCCTGGCTAAAGGAGTTAATTCGTGCATTGCTTGTGTTGTTTCTGGAGTTTTGCGCAAAACATTGATAAAGACCATTTACTAAGAAAAGAAAAGAAAGAATGAAACAAAAAACGAAAACGTATTTTCTGTCGTTTAACGCTCGGAACGCCAAGATCGGGTCAAAAATGACACATACAGCCAAAATATTATTTTTTACCCATTAGTCATTAAATGCAAGAGTGAAATTCTGTGTATTCTTCACGTACGTGTCCAAAATCTTATGGTAGAAAAATGACTTTAAACCCATGTGTTTATTGTGTAATAATTTAAGAACATCAAGCATGAGTCAGTTTGACCCAATCTTGACGGTTTGTGTAACTATTTTTAAATGTCATTTTATATTAAAATAACAAGTTGCTGTCGGTTCTAATGATCACACGTCTCTTTCCAAACGATCTACACTTTATAATTTGTCAATCAAGGAGCGAAGAAACGTGGACGAAGTTGTTTGTGTAGTGGTAAAGACAAGTACTCCGCATACTGCCAGCAATGTAATTGCTTCATTTGCAAGAATCAGAATACAACAGATACGGTGTGCTTTATATGTGAGAGTGAGAGAGTAAGGTAGTTTAATTCTGGTAATTTTATATCTAAGTACTTTATATATGTAAATAAGTAAGAGACTCATGGTACCTTCAGTTTTGTGCAGCGATGAAAATGGTTACAAGGTTGACGTATTATTTTTTCTGTATTTTTCATTATTTTGTAGTATCTACTTGAAAAAATAAAATACAGTTAAGAAATACGACACAATGCAATAAATACATCCATACTCTAAAATAACTTGAGTTTGAACAAGTACTTTATTTGTTACGAGAAATATACATGGGTTGAAAATGACTCATCTTGGCGTTCCGTGAGATGAAATTATCTTGGTGTTCCGAGGATTATTCATTCATCCATTCATTCATTCATCGTGATTTTGTCACATACAACATAATTTTAAAAAAATAATACAAGAAAAGTAAGCGACAAGAAGAACTCACACAAAAGTAGGAGTTGACTTGCACTAGGAAATATATCCGTCAAAGTGTTGTTTGGATGCAATTATTGTTTACTGTTAATACCGTAATTTTGCGGGTAAGAAAGGTATTTGCACAAGTTCAACAAAGAGGAAAAACAGACTGTATCACACGTAAAACACGGACCATTTCGAAATCTCTTGCCCTTTTATGATAATTTGGATGCCTTAGATAGAACTAACTACCACTCGATACACCTGTAAGGTAACAGGCAACGAGAGAGTGAGGACTACGTAAATTCATCGCAAAAAAAGTATTTGGACAACCCAATACTGCTGCTTAGGAAAGCCAAGCTTGTTTGCAAGCCATATTTTACCGTTGGATACATTATAAAGAAACATAAAACAGCACAATCATTGCGGAATAGAATCCATTCTGGCCAACCAAGAAAACTAACTGCGCAGAATGAAACCTACATTCTTCGTTCTGTGAATAGAACTCATAGAATTAGTACTAAAGATTTGGCTACTTCACTCGCCTATGATATATATGTTAATGTTACATCACAAACAATCCAAAATTCATTAAAAAAATTGGGATTAAAAGATGTGTATCCAGGGTATGAATACTGGCCACTCTATTAGTAAATACACAACCCCAAATCATAACAGACCCTCCAACATTTTACCAACTGAAGCAAAGTGCTGCTTTCTGAAAACTTCATCCCTCTTTCGCCACACGTCCTGATATCCATCACTACAATACAAGTTTATCTTGGTCTCATTGTAGGAAAAAAAAAAAAACTTTTTTACTTAAATTCCAGGCACTCATATTTATATTTTTTTGGTAAATTAGAACTTCTTCTTTCTGCTTTCTTTTGATATCTATGTTTTGTTTCTGATTACACATCTTCTGAATCCCATTTTTTGTTCACATCTACACATCTATAACATTAACTTGCATATCCTAGGCATGTGAAGTAGCCAAATCTTTATCACTAATTCTTTGAGTTTTGTTCACAGAATGTTCAACGCGTTTTATCACATTTGAGGAGGTTTTATGTTGAAGGTTGAAGCTAAATGTTGGATACCCTGAAAGTATTTATTCTAAACTTTATCTTAACGAAAAATCAGAGCTCTCTTACCTTTTTTGTGCGTCTCGATGAATTTGGGAAATGTAGTGTTTCGATCTACATATATTACAAAAACGTTAGGACATAGCTCGCAACTATTTTGTACATTAAAGATATGATTGCACTGTACCCGAACTAGAAAACCTACCATCAGTGCCTAAGTGAGGGTGAGGCACCTGCCTTGGGCGCCAAAGCTGGGGGCACCAAAGCTGAGGGCGCCAAATCGGGGACGTCGAAAACTATATAGGCCCCTATTAAAGTAAAAACTCCAAATGTACTAAGCGCCAAAATAAAGATTTATCACGCTAAAAATATTGTTTTTCTTCATGTAAATCACAGAAAATTGGAGTTCTTAAAATATTTTTTCCGCAAAATCTATAAAATGTTATAAGTGGCATGCACATTATAACGTTACAAATTAAAGCAAAAATAATAAATAAATAAAATAAAAACGGGGGCTACATTTTCTACATATTCCTCGGGCGCTGAAATACCTCACAATGGCTCTGTTTACCATATTTACCAAATAAATTATTTATCTCAATTTCTACTACAGACAGAAAATATACATGACTGCGTTCCGAAAATATTGAAAATATGCACAAATTTGAGCGGACATGCATAGTGATATGCGTTTCATAATTACAAACGAAGTAGCTTAGTGTCTATTGGACATTTTACTATAACATAAGATGGTTTTCAAACTTATCTTTTAAATTTGAATTTTAGGATTTCGTCCCAGTTTTTTCGATATCGCCCCACTACTGGGCAGCTGGGCTATTCACGGCGCCGCTAGTGCTCACAAGTACATATAAATTTCATTTTGTTGAATGCTTGAGTCGAAAATATTTTTGCAACAAAAAATGTAAGACGCGTGATTACCTTAACTATTACCGGTAACTTATGACCTATTCAGACTGGTACGTGGATAAACTCCTTTTTTGAGGAACTAAGCTCAAAGTTTATTTTTTGTCAGAACGTGACCAAATTTATTTTCTGAAGAACTAGAATATATTACTTTTTTCAATTGAAGATTTTAAAATGATTTATAATTATGATACCCATGAATCATAAGAACCTAGAATTTCAATCAGTTCTTTTTTATTAGGAACTTTTCCAAGACTGATTGTAGCCCTGATTGCATTCTCAAAAGTATAAAGTCGGAAATCATGAATCTATGTTTTTACTACCGTAATGTCCAAATTGTCTATACATCTTTTGTGAATGCTCGTTTTTTGTTAGTTTTGTAATCATCTTTAATTATTATCTAGTAAAATTTATCAGTACTTATGTTTTAACTTGTTTTCACTTCTTATGGTATATATCTGTTATTTAATATTGATAACTTCAAGATCTCCTGTCTTGAAACTTGTGGTACCATCCCGGCACTTGCCTGATGTGACTGAGGAAATCCTTATCTAAAGACTACAAGTAATTGGAAAATGCTTCGAATATCTATCATGAACCTACTTTGAACCAAGTGTGAAAATGTTACAACACCCGAACGAAGTACGACATTGAGTTCATTTATATTACAAAATAATTAAGTATGCCAGTTGTTCCCATACATATTTTCAGCTAGATTAGTTTCGGCTACATCTGAAGGCAGGTGCTTGCAACTTCGGCGGGATTTCTCTCCTGGAGCTGATTGATAGTAGGCAAATAGACAGGACAGCTTCAAACTGACCGACATGCTTCAAATTCGGATTTCCTTAGTCGTGAAATAGTCATTTGGGCCGCAATGTAAAAATGTGTTACGACATTTTAACTGACTCAGCAACTATGGTTTGTTGAACCGTGCCGAATTGCATCAACACTGTTCATTTTTACTGCGAAACAAAATATGTGATTCAAGTGGAGATTCGGATAGGAGAGTTCTCAGGGTGCACACAATTTGCAAAGTACCGTTTGTCACGTGTAACACACAATCTGTTTCTTCGAATTTACTAACACACATGATAGCATGGTATTCCGAGATGAAACCTGACCATACTGTAGAGCAGCGTTGCTCTTTAGTGATGGATTATTTTAATTCGTACTGAAAATGAACATCTTCCGTGCTATTTGGCACGGTCTAACGATCCATTTGAAGTGACTCAGTTAAGAAGACATAATTTCCTAATTTCTATTTCCGTTGCAGCTCCAACTATTTAACTAACTAACTAACTCTATGGCTTATGGAACTCGCAAGTTCATCGCCGCAGTAACAAACGTTCGTAATTGAATTTTCCTGGGCAATATCAAGCCAGTTTTCATCACTAGCGCCTACTTCTCGAAGATCTCTCCTAATATTGTCCTCCCAACGACGTCTCGGTCTTCCCAATGGTCTCCTTCCAATCGGGTTTTCAACCAGGATATGATATAATTTTTTTTTCTTCCGAGCTACATGGCCTGCCCATTTCAGTCGTCGCGATTTAATTATTTTTACAACATCTGGTGAATCGTATAGTCCGTGGAGTTCTTCATTATGCAGTCTCCTCCACTCTCCAGTCACCTCGTCCCGTTTTTGCCCGTATCTTTCTCAAAACCTTATTTTCGAACACACGTACGGTAATTTATATTCATCTGCTAGGCTCGTACTCCAACTTTCGCAACCGTAAAATATTACTGGCAGAATAACCGTTCTGTATATTTTCAATTTCAATTTCCATGATATTATTCGCGATGTTATAAGTTTTTGTCCTTTATATTAATCGCGATGTTAGAAGTTTCTGGACTGAATAAAAACATGCGTTCCCGGATACTAAGCTACATTTTATTTCTTCCGTGACCTCATTTTTGCTTGTTACGTATGCTCCCAATTATTTAAATTTGTTTACTTTCTCTATGACATCATCCCTAATTCTAATGTTTCTATTTCCTTCATTCCCTGTGTTTTGGCTTGTTATCATGTATTTTGTTTTATCTATTTTTACCTGTAGACTTATCTCATCGCACGCTTCTATTAAGACATCGGTCGTGCTTTGTGGTGCATCTATATCGTCCCGTATTAAATCTACATCATTCGCGTATACGAACAGTTAATTCAGACCATTCAATGAAAGTCCCTATTGTCCCTTTAATTTTTAAAATCACATATACTAATGGTAAGTTAAACAGTGATGATGACAAGGCATCGCCTTGTTTCAATCCGTTGCGAATCGTGAAACTATCTGACATTATTACCTATCCGTACTCTGCACCATGAAATAAACGGCTAAGTCATTAACATGTTTAAAGATGTAAATCGGCTGGGCGACACCTTCGATTTATAGGCAACCGAAAAGTAATGTGCTAATTTTATTTTTACGGTACTAAATAACTGTCTTTACGATAATCAGTTGTATTCATTTCTGACGATGGGCGTCTAGAATAAATATAGGAAAAGGAATGACAAACGTAACATTTTCGAAGGAATTGTGATACTTTCTTTGCATCAATGAGTAAGTAAATAGGTGAGAAAACACCTTAATTAAATAGACAGTATGATAAAGTTGCACAGAAAATAAAGGACAGAAACAGGAACATTTAAGAAAGTCAGAAGATTAATCGCAGTAAGGAAGAAGATTCCAAGAGAGTTGAAAAATGAGCTTGTACGACTCAAAGGTGAGAACAATGAGAATGGAGGTTTAAAGTTTCCAGCAAAGTTACGAAATGTGAATGTGCAAGGAATGAGAAAAGATCATACAGAAGATCAGGTTGAGCAGTGAGAAAGTATTGAGTAAGGTATTTCATCAAAAGACATACACACGGTTCTTTCAATATGACGTACATGTAGCGAACAGAAATAGCTTCTCTTTTGCTCACGAAAAGCTCACCTTGGCCAGAATTCGGCTTAGATCGGACACTCAATAATTTAATAATCCTGTTTGTTTACCGTCACAAATCTTTCGGCTGTCACATTTGGTCGAGTTGATGTTCTAAAACACTGGCATATCATGTTCTTATCAATTTGTAGTAGATTTAGTACAATAAAATTGTTGAAAAATATAACCAAAATAATTATTGTTTGCATAACCGAGATTCCGGCCCGGATATCTAAGTTTTCAGTTGTGCATTCCATTCACTAAACTACCACAGCACGTTAGATGGTTGGCATATCACTGTGCATATATATAGGCATCCTCAGCAGCCATCAGGAAAGATCCAAATTTGACTTCCATTCACTTAAGCAACAATTTTTTCTGTGTTATTCGATAGCTAGACCATCATCTCTTCAGAAGTTGTATATTGAGTTGTATAGTGATAAATTAATCCTCTCTAATACGTAGGGCTTTAAAATATATATTTGGAAACATGAATGTGTAAAACAAATAAGGTTTGATTGAACCTTACATCTCTTTATTAGAAACACAAAGGCAGGCACCTTTTGCAGCCATAAATATATATCATAAAGCAGCATAACAAACTGTTAATAAGACTTTAAACCAAAGTTTAACCCTATCATTATGATATCCATGCGCCATTCATATGTATTAATCCATCTACATTTCATTCACACACATACGGTACCCATGTAAAGTAATTTCGGAGAGTGAATGAGTGCACAAGCTGCTCTCATAGTCTTGCACCCTGACTCTCATTTGCAAGTGCATAATACTGCAAATAAATCCAATCCAAGAGCAGAAGATATAAAGCTTTCAGTTAGTAGAAGCTGAATGTATGAAAACTAATAAACCCTTCTTTTGACCATCCAGAAGTCCATCCATTCATATCTCCCCTTTCTTTATCTCCCCCTCCCTTTGTTTTAAAAAGAGTAGAAAAAGAAAGAAGTGACGTCAGAACCATGGATACTGCCAGATGGTGTGAAACTAGCTAACGACTGATCCGGATACAGTTCACTTTCGAGAAATAAATCTACAATTCACCCTACACCCACTTATTCCCCCCATTCGTTTCAAGTGCATAGTTAATACCAGAACAACCGGCAATGCCACAACCATTCTTTTGCTACATGAACTCTTTGCATTTTAGTATCCTCCCCCTCCCTCCCTCCTATGCAGTGTTAAAAATTCACATCTTTTGTAACTAAATCTCTCTTAAGTGTACTCAACTTACCTTCCAAAAGGGCTATAATCACCATCTTGTTCATACAAAGGTTTACTGTTTTTTTTAAAAAAAAAAATGGATTTGATAAAGTCATAATGGAGAAAATTGACTTTGAAACAAAATTATGAAACCTTAGGATGTGCGAATCTCCCTCACGCCATGCATTCTGTCTTAGAATGCTTTTCTCAATTTCACTTGGCGAATGCAAATGTGATACATAATAGTCCCTAGATCACCTTCTAATCCGTAAGGAACTTTAGCTCAGGCTATTATAGGACTGTTTTAATGCTATAAGTGTATTTGATTAAGATTTCGAGTGTGGGTGGTGTACAGATTATTATAATGACAGTAAAACGACTAAGGTTTTACCGTTTGAAATGAGGGATGTAGCTTAAAATATTTGTTACAGGGTACAGTGATGCTACAAAGCTGGAAAGCGTAGAGACCAGGGCGCGTAAAATTATGTAATTGAACATGATAGGTATACCCGAAATATTAGCATTCCTGAGGATCTATATCTGTTACAAAAATTTTAGTTACTAAAAGAATATAAAATAATAATATTTGATCGGAGATAAAAGCATAAGGCGCTCTAAAGAATGATGTTCATGTTAGTTTTACGTAAAATCAAATAAAGATACTCTTGAAAACTAGTCAGTAATATTAACATGAACATGAGTTTCTGTGAACGTTCCAAGCTTTTATTTTCAGTTATATCATTCTTAAACTTTATAAATAGACTTAAACATCGTTAATTTGGACTTGATGGGACCGGAACCATTCCAGATAAACCAAATTCTGGATAAAACAGATTTACGATTTGTTCAAGTTATAAGCACCTGAAAAAGCAGAAATGCAGTAACAAAACAGTATAGTTCATAAAGACAAATTTATTTGTGTAAATAGATGGGAAATACGGTACAACACTGCATATGTACACTGCGGAGAATCAGATGCGCTCACTTGTATTCAATATACAGGTATTTTGAGACGGACGAAAAATTACTTTAATTTTGTTTCGAAAGTCGTTCCGGATAAACCGAGCTCCGCTTCAACGAGTTCCGAACAAACAATTTATTTATGATGTGGATAAGTTTTTTCAGTTGATTTTGGTTGGCAAAACTGTATATGTTTCTAGAAATTGAAGTTAAGAAAATATTTCATTCCCCAAACTCTCATTTCAACTAAGTCTGGGAGACTACTCCTTTCAATATCAACGGTTCGGAAATCACCTTAAATCACCTTACACAACTGTTCTATAGAGGAATAATTCATTCGATGCTACCAGAGCGGTCATCAACAAATTTGATTCTAGTATTTCTCTTTTCTTTATAGCACTGCACAATTACTCAATCTTATGCATTCGTTTATACTTTATTTTTCTTATATTAATTTATTTTCATAAGTTTAAAGTGATATAGGCGTAGTCCTTGTTATAATCAAATAATCTGATCATCAATAACCATTAATTAGAACTGTTTTCATTTGTTTCTCATTTCAAATTAACGTACGAATGCATCTATTGAAATGTTGCAATACGTATCTGTAAATAGACATCTATGTCTGTAGTCTCATAATAACATTATAGGAAATATACTGAGACAGTGCGGATCCAAATAAAAGAAGATTCAGTTGTCCTGATTGAAAACTAGCTTCTTCTTGCTCAGGATTTCTTTAAAAAAAATTAGGAGGAAAGAGAACAATAAATCAAATAAACCGTATTTTGTAGATATTTGCATTATTTCGATTAACCCAGAAAAAATAACATTTTTCTGTGTATGCATTTTAAATTCGTACATTTGCTATGTGCAATAGGGCTCATTACTGTCGAACGTGCATCGTCACTTGACGCCAGAGAAAGTAGAAGTTATAAATTTCAGTGCATCAAATGTTTGCACTGAACATGCATAATTCATTTTGATGCACTCGTCGACTCATAGACGGAATTATCAACAGCTGCCTGTTCAGCACAGGGAAAAACGATTAAAGTTAAATGGAACTAGCATATCAAAGAATCTTATTTTTTACATTTACATACATACATAGCGGGAGATGTCTTTTTCTGTTACTACACACAATTTACAGAGCATACACAGACAAAACTAATCATCATTTGCTTGCACTAACGATAAGATTTCTAGATTTGCTGTCATACACTGGAAGCATAAGGAAAAACTAACGAACACAAAAATTTGAACCCCAAACTACCAGTTACAACAAGTTATCTCAGCAACTCCTTCCCCGGTGTCGATATAAGTCTATTATTTTTGTTGACATTTCCATTTTAACAATTCAAAAATATAGTTTAGAAAATTTTATTTACTTATTTATGCATTTTAACGAACTCTAGACACAACACGCACAAAGATAATCTTATCAACAAAACCAACGGGAAGTATTTCGGAAGGAATCGTGCTTGGCCTGATTGAAGTTAACTTAGTATATTTTCATTCTACGACCGAGGAAAATCCTAAGTCAGGATGGATTGTCAGTTGGTCACTGGTCACGAACTGACGACCTGTCAACGCAATGTCAACACTGTAACAACTAAGCTGCAGAAAGCAGGTTTAGAATCCTAATTATGTCCTCCTGTTTCCCGTTTATCAGTACATTTCCATAATTCCATGCCAAACAAATGGCGTGATTCTAAGTGACACTAATATAAGCTGTTCGTAAATGTTTATGAACTTAAAAGCAAACGCGTGTTTCCTGCCACTTTCCGTGTTTGTATATTTGATCTCTTATAACTTTGTCTCCATATTTTTGTTCTCATTACCTTACAAAATAAACTAGAAAAACTTACCCCTTCCCTACCACTTCACCCTATACATGACTCTTTCCATCGTATTTGCACAACATTCACTGACAGAGAAACAAACGAGCACACATACACAAAGAGAGAGAGAGAGAGCGCACAAACATACCACATATACTGCACAGGTAGACTACTTCACATATACCAGTACTAACATCTGTTCACCTTTTGCTTCATAAACACTCCATGACAATAACTGCAGCGTTTGACCATCACCACCACCCCCGTAATATATGTTCGAAGTGACTCTAAACAAACCTCACTGTTCAGGGAACAAAAGTACGAAGAGAAAAAGGTTCCCAGGCGTGGGGAAGGAAAACTTTAAAAAAGGTAGAAAAATTTATATATATATATATATATATATATATATATATATATATATATATATATAAAGAGAGTGCCCATTCATCATTGGATAACGCTATTGTTCCCGCTAGACAAATCCATTTATGAATTTTTGTACTGTGAAGGCACAAGTAATATTCATCTATCATGCAGTAGACTAAGCCATAAGTATTCTCAGTTTCAGGAGAGTTTTATATAAAAACAGAATCTGAAAGTGACATTGTGACCATTTCTCATATGGAAGACTTGATCTATGAATGTCACTTGAAATCTCATAGCGAGAGAGAGAGAGAGAGAAGGTTCATATTATGACCCTTTAAAATTCTCAATGAATGGAGTGAGGGAAGTAACTGCCTTCTTTCCTCTCTCTGTGAGGTTCAACAATGCAGAGATAGTCAACTACAAATAGTTTTCTTCAGGCACCATATGCATTTGATACAGCCACATGAGACAACAATCGAATATGATATACGCATTCTGCGATATTAGGATTAAAATGTGTATTCAATACGTAAGAAAATCTATTAGAGGAACGGAAAGCATAATTCATTCCAGTGAATGAATGAGTTGGTTCCGTGACTTGTATCAAGAGGTTCCAGGTTGTTTTCCCAGTGATTACAAGTTTTCAAACTCTAATCTATTTTGCCAATTTTCCATCCTAAACTTTATACATTTTTTTTTTCATTCACAACATCCCTTCTATTCTTTACATTTCTACTGAAATAAAACAAAAATCTTATGTTTTTTTTGGCGCTATTCTCAATTTCAGTAGTTGAATAAATAGACAGATAGACAGTAAGAAAAGGTGCCATTTGACGAATTTTAATGTCATTTCTTCCTCGCTTGAAATTCGTTGAGCTTCTTCCATCGTATGTCACTCTAACCATACTACCAAGTTCTTGGAATATTCTGATTTTACTTCCAGATATTCTCATCCTCTTTACTCCTGTTGCTTTTTCACGCACTAAAGTCTCAGACCGCTCCAAAGAATTCCAATAAAACAAAATTATTGCTTAAAACTTACGTGTTGATTCGCTGGAAAAAATAATCTCCAAAATGGGTATTTTACGCATTTATGTTAATAAAATTGTATTCTTACTCTACATATACACTAGTTTCGTTTCTTATGAGATGAAATTTTATGCATTACATATTCGTGACGTTTTTAAAATTCAACGGGAAACTTGCCCATAAAAACGCCAATGGAATAAAGGAAAAAAAAAAGATTCCTTTTTCTTGCTTTTGCTTATAAGATTTACTATGTCAAGAGAAACCATATGAATTACTGAAGACTTTATTTTGGGTAACACATGTGACACTGCAGTATGGTTTACAACAAGCTATGAAAGAGAGAAAGAAGAAACAGAGGCTGAATAAATTATTCGGCCATTCAAAGCCGCCTCAAGACAAAAAGTGCAGTTTGAGAGGACAAAATAAGTTCTTTAGATTACATAATATCCCTGTTTGAGCAAATCAGAATATCGTGCCAATTATTCACGTAGGTTGGAGAGTTTTAGATTTGTTGTTGCTGTGACCGGCCAACGAACCCAGACCTCAAAGTTGCTGACTTAACATGTCAACCAACATATTAGAAATATATTCAGTATTAGAAATGAAACAGTCACTTTCAGCTGCTGATTGATATATATTTAATCAATTTCTGGACTCTAGCCATTTGAGAATATGCGAGAAAGTATGATTTCTGAATCGATCTTTTCTTTATCTACCAACCTAATTTAGTCAGAGTCAGTTAAGCAAGGGTTTATTGTTAGGGGAAAGTCGGGATATCTCCCCTTATACAATTTTGCTTCCCTTCGTTTTATCTCATCCGGTTGGGAAAACCAATTTTCCGCCTTCCTAATAATTATTAGGAAGGCAGTATATTATAATATACCTTAGGAGAGTATGTGTTTTGTTAGTAAAACGAATATATCCTTGAGCAGTATATGATTTTTTTTGTCTAACTCGGGTTATGAGTTATGAAGTGCTGGAGAGCGTGCAATATTTTCGGGACTTTGTGGAAAACTTTCTATGTGAATGTCAGCTTATGAAATGTAAACAGTTCTTTATCCTTTGGAGCCATAACAAGTTTTTTTATATATTCTTGCAAGAAAGATATATGTCAATTGTTCCATTTGCTTGGGTCGTGAAGTCTACGTCCTCGAAGTGCTGAAACGTTTCAAAGGATTTGAATCCCAGATTTATCAAAACACCATACGTTTTAGGGATACGAGAAAAGAAACTTTCAAATGAGTGTCTAGAAATATTTAATTGCTACTCTTTGTAGAATTTGTGAACGATATATACAGGGTGTTTATGAACTATACCGACAAACTTCTCGAGGTGATTCCTGCCATCAAAATCAGACGAAAATTCCTCTGACAAAGTTTCGAAATGTGCATAGTTTCGGAGTCACTGGCTGCCGAAAGAGTGGGAAAAGTCAGACCATATTTCTGGCACTACGAACAGAAGAACTGATTTGGCATGGCAACCTCAAATACTTTAAACCTGTGACTATTTGAAAATGCATATTTCAAAATTATGCGATTAGTGCGCAAGGTATACCTCAAAAGATATTCAATCTATTTGATAACAAATAAACAAAGCGTTCGATGAAATTATGCAATTATTACTCCTGCTTCTAACGTAACCATTTTTTTTAGAAAATCTTTCGGTATATTTGATGTACTGGAGATATTTACATTGCGCAAACGAATTATTATTTCGTAAAGAAAGCCGTCCGATTTATGCTCTTTTCGACCTATTTTTAATTCTGAGAACTTCTGGCAATCCTCTAATTTCTTTGAGGCAATCCCTCGTGCACTCATTGCAAAATCTTGAAATATGAATTTTTGATAGTGCTTATTTAAAGTTTCTGATGGTACAATGTCTCACCAGCTCTACTGTTAATAGTATTGGAAATATGAAGCTCTAAAGTTCATTTCCATACGCTTTAGGCAACTGTAGCTCTGAAAAATATATGTAAATTTCTAAAACTTATTACGGGAAATTTCTTCTTGTTTTGATATCAGGAATAACCATTAAAAGTTTGTCGGTGTAGCTTACTGTATGTAAATGCACTTAAGTTCTCTTGCAATATAAATTGACCAGTGCAATTGTGTGATAAAACAGGGGATATTGGACTTTCATTGTCATCTGACGGACAACGGGAAACTCCCAAGGAATTCCGTGAATATAAGTTGTCTAACGTGGAAGCAGAATTTAAGAAAGTTATTTCTGAGATTCAATACCGTTGGTAGATCGTATAAAAAGATTTTTAAGTTGATTTTGTTCTAACATTATGTGTCCCGAAATTGTCTTTCTGTTAAAACAGATCAGTTCCTTCTTTTCATAAACATTAAACGACCAGAGACAATTTTATTCAATGTGGAAGAGTATGCCGTAATCAAGTTACTATAATATATCGCCTTTCGGCTACTGATAAGCATATTAGTAAAAGAATCAATCCATCGTTGCTTCTCGTTTTTCAAGTAAATCGACATTTGTCTTATAGAGTGTCTTATAAATCTACAAGTGTTTTATTTATTACAACAAGAGATCCTATTTTAGTATTTTTAGCTCATTATTCTTCACAAGGCATTTATTTGGTTCTTATTTTAAAAAAAATCCAAAATATGTTGTCTCTTTCTTACTCAAGACAGTTTAGAAACATGTTAATAAATGCTTTCCTTACAGAAAAGAAATATAATTTTATAGACAATTTTATAACGGAATCTTTGTTTAAAAGCTTACATTCAGTGACTTATTTTTCTCTACGAGAATATTGTTAAGGGCAGAAGATTGTTGTCTTTACATTACAATTTCGTTCTGCAACATGATAAAAATATATGCAGTTGTTGAGAACTACACCCTCCATTCCAAAAGAAACCGAACGTTTTAAAAAAACAAAAAAACAATGTACATTTTGGAACAAATCATTTTTATTAATCAATGTATTCCCCTTCTGCATCGATACACATATTTGCACGCTCCAACAAGTTGTCAAACGACTTCTCCATGTCCTTTATTGGAATGGTCTTTAGGACGGCGGTCGTCGCCTTCTCAATGGCTTCAATCGATGCGTGCCACTTTCCTTTCATCGCCAAATGCAGTTTCGGGAACAGATAGAAATCGCACGGAGCGAGATCTGGTGAATAGGGCGGATGATGCAAACGAATAATGTGATTTTTGACCAAAAATTCAGTTACAAGTCGCGAACGATGTGATGGTGCATTATCGTCCAAAAGAGTCCAACTGCCGATTTCTCGATATTCGGGCCGAATACGACGAATTCTTGCCAGCAAACGCTTCATGACGGCCAAGTAAAACTCTCCAGTGACTGTCTGGCCGGGCTGAACAAATTCTTTGTGGATAATTCCTTTTGAATCGTAAAAACAAATCAGCATCACCTTAACTTTTGACTTCACCAAGCGACTTTTTTGGGTGGTCCTTCATCCGGCGCTCTCCATTCAGCACTTTGCCGCTTTGTTTCGGGCTCATAGTCGAAACACCACGTCTCGTCACCAGTTACAATCGATTTCAAGAAGTTTCGATCCTGCCGAGCACTTTTAACAATGTCTTTGCAATGCGCAATTCGATCAACTTTTTGGTCTTCGGTGAGTTTGTGTGGTACAAACCGCGAATTAACCTTCTTAAGGGCCAAAACTTCGGTCAAAATGCGGTATGCGGTTGTTTGAGGAATGCCTAATTCCATTTCAATAACTTTCACCGACGCTTTTTTGTTATGTTTGATGAATTCACGCACTTTTTCGATGTTTTCTTCCGATAATCCGGTTCTGGGACGGCCTGATCTTTCGTCATCATCCAGCGTCTCTCTACCCGATTTGAATCGCCTGAACCACTCGTAAACTTGCGTACGGGATAGACACTCATCACCATATGCATTTTGTAGCATTTGGTGCGTTTCAGTAAAAGGTTTACCCAGTTTAACACAAAACTCAATTGCAGCTCGTTGTTTGAAACTCATTTTCCGACCGATGTACACAACACACTGACAGTTGAAACGCAATAACTTTGTTGCCGTGCATCCAAATGTCATGACATTTATACCAGTTGTCAATGAGGGACTACGCCATCTACCGGTAAAATATTACAACAGATGGCACTAGTGGTACTATTTGTTTTCAAAAGTTCGGTTTCTTTCGGAATGGAGGGTGTATATCATTTGTTAATGGTTAAGTTTCTTAATAAAAGAAGAAGAATATTATTCTTAACAGTAGTATTTTGACGTTTTTTTTAAAAAAAAGTAACAAAAATGATTTTTTCTAAGTAATAAATAAATGGGAATTGAATTGTGCTTCTAACGTAGGCCCTATTATATCCGATAAGATTCTTTACCTGCCCTTTTTATTGTGACTTAATAAGCCGATAGAGGAAAAAAGAGGAAAGAAATAACAGACAATCGGCTTTTGAAGGCATTCAATTTCTCAGAATGATTCATCGTATTAGAAGGGCTCCTCGTTTTTAACAGCGAACAAAGAAAGCTCCTTTCAAATGAAATATTGATTTATTGAAACATCAACTGTTAGCATTTTGCTTCTCTTTTATTTTCTACCATTTCTTCTTTTCCTTTAATTTCTTAGTTCTCTCTCTTCTTACTTTCTGCTATCTATTGAGCAAAGTTAATCAACAAACATACATACATAAGCACACAGAACTTGTTTATTAGAATGTCTATCATGAAGGACATGAAACAGATTAGTCAGTCTCAAGTACATTGACGCAAGAATCTATTGCTTCTAAAAAATAAACATTGTAAATTTATTATTAGCGTTACTGTTAATACGATTTAATTGATAACAAAACTTGTATAAGTATGGACATAAAGTTTATTTTTAAATATAAACTTAGAAGGTTTCGATGTGGCAAGTTTTACGTCATCATTGTATCTGCCAAACTCTACAGAAACTTTTCTGATTTTGGCTTTACACCCCACAAACTGAAAGTATTCGCAGCATCCCTGGTTCACAGCCATACAGACAATCCAGATCTGTCTTTCTGCCCGTCGAAATCTTTGAACCCACTAACTACAAAGGTAGTTGGGATGTCGTTGGCAAGGTCTCGGCAAGATGAATTTAATGTTGTCTAGACAATCCAGATAGAATAAGCGGCTATATATTTTCAGATAGTAAAAAGATTTATACAAACGCTCGGTGCTGAAGCTTGTTGCTAGACCAACGGACAGGTCTCTGCGTGACTTGTTTTGATAAAATAAAAAAAAATAAAAACTCTACACTATCTTCAACAGTCTCACACGTGTATTGATTTAGAAAAACGAAGAAAGATGTATGAAGCTGTAATTTTATTCACATCTCTAGACCTTATTCTTGTCTAGTCTGCAACCGGAGCGAATACATACGCCCTGTATAGCACTTACTAACAACACAGCAACTTCACTAAAATGTAAACAACACTGTATGCATTTATACCAATAGTGTGACATGGCTTACCACGTGGGATAGGTTGTAGATCACAGCAGTTGACTACTTAATATGTCATCAAAAAATCTGACGTGTACTCTGTGACAACCCGCACTTACGCATTTTTTTGCTATCTTATTTTTTTTATTAATCCTCTCGATGTAATATCATTTTATTTTGGATTTCGAATTTCCGAAGTGGTCAGTACCAGAGAAATAAAAGTATCAAAGGCAATGACATTGATTTTCCTTTCCGACACCTTTCTCACGGGAAAACATTTTCCGCGACAAGCAATCGTAGCTTTCATCTTTGTGTTCTACCGACTGAGATACCTATGGACAGCGAAGCACAGCAGACAATCCATTAGTCTTTTCATCAACCATCCGTGTATCGGCTCTAGCCTATTCAAGACTGTCACGTTTACTGGCTTGGCAGGATTTTTGTCGCCGTGGATGAGACGAGAGTATGGATCTACAAGCCTTCTGTCTGGGAACGGGGACACCCAAGCCGAAAAAGAAAAGGAAGAGGACACACGCACTCAAAAGAGAAAGAAGTAATTAGAGGTAACTGGAATTTTTAGAAATCCCGAAAGAAGAAGAAAACCGCTTTCGCCTAGCAAATCAAGAACGAGATTTCAAATTCTGGAAACAAAAGAGGGAGGAGACGAAAAGCAGAGGGGACACCGAGAAACTTGGAAAGAGAAAGACGGTCAGACAGACCGAGTTTGAGCTAGATAGTGTTAAGAATAGTGAACGAGTTACCTCTCCGATCTCCGAGATTCAATTTTTTTTAAGTCTCGAAACATTTTAGATGACTGAGTGAGCACAAAACTAGTGCACGAGAGACACTTCTCTGTACCTCACTTTTCTTGTGACTGAGTTTGTGTGTGTGTGTGTGTGTGTCGGTGACGTAAAATTGAGCCGACTTGTTAAAATACTGAACCGTGACAGCGTGCTGTGCAAACTCTTTAGGGTACCTGATGGGATTATTCGTCGAGGAATGTCGGTGAGATTTCTATCATTCAACATCAAAATACCAGGTGAACACGACGACGCAACCCAAGGTAAGAAAAGCATTTTTCTATGGTAACGCCTCTTCACGGAAGAAGGAGTGATCAGCTGACAGCAATTGTTTCTAACCGATCCATGCGAGAGAGTTTCATTCTTCTCCACCCATTCCATTTTTTCATAGCGGAGATAAGAGAACTGGACTAACATTAAAAACTTAAGAAAAAGAATAGAAGAAAACCTGTTTGAACTGGCCATTTGCCAATTTTTTTTTAGACAAATAGCGAAACTTTTCTATTGATGTAAACAGTTATCTTTTGCCCATTTGGAACAGTAACTTTCATTTTTACAAATTATTTTTTTGTATTTGGATAGTGATATGGAAAGTGTCTAAGTTAAACTATCATTTTTTTTGTAACTGCGTCAGGAGGAAATTACAGTGTTGCCAGAAACTAGTGCGCAAGCTAATATTGTTATCAAATTGTGCAGAAACGATGCATATTGCTAATTCTTGTCCGTGCATGAGATTTCGTACACACAGGAAACTGCGTATCAAGACAGTTAATGCTTTTGCAGATCGTACAGAACATAATCTGTTAGTTTGAGCTAATTTGTAAATATAGCAAAAATAGGATAATTAATGACGTGTCGTGAGAATACCCATTTTCTTGTTTAAAGTGTCTGATTTTTTTTGTTTGTTCATGTTTTTCTTGTCACGCATTGGTATCACTAGGATGCCAACAAATTTGAATGTATGTGTACAATCGAGTTTTGTATCTTAATGTGTAAAACTTGACACCACTCCTTAATTTGTGTTAAAGAACGGCAATTTGATTTAGCCACTACGTGGATGGCGTACCACGTAAAGTTTTTTTTTTTTCAACTAGAAAAATGGCCATTATGTACAAGTTCCGGGCATAAAGCAATATATATATATAAAAAAAGCAAAAAGCATAGGATATTAACCAAACTCATTATCAGTCCAAGAAGGACGAAGGTAATAATGAGAATCTGGGGTGTAGATTAAATGGAAGCAGTAATTGCTAATATCATATATTTCAAATATCAAATATGTCAAAATAAATGGTCATCCGTCGATATATATATATATCGTGTACAAGAATTGTGTATATGCAAGTGTTGTGTTTGAGTTATCTTTTTTTTTTTGTGTGAAAACTGAATATGGAAATCTAAAGAGCTAAATTTCCCAGTATCTTTTATCTTTTCTTAAAATCTATAATTCAAATTCTTTCATATTCCATTTTCTGGACTTTTCCTTTTCTTTCCCCTTTAATTTGAGGTAACTGGGATTATCACCTTTTCGAGTTAGCAGAAGCAGTGTTAAAATGTCAGTCACGTGCACGAAATTGAAAAGATTCACTATGAGTTTAATGGTTTTGTAAAGCTTGTCTTTTTTTAAGAAGAAAAGGATGAATGGAAAGAAAATTGTCAAAGTGAAATAAGTCACGAAAAAGATCGTCTATCTTTTGTTTTCCTTTTAGTTATCTGATGACGATCACTGTCATAATTGCCAGCGATGGGGGTCTCATGTGAGCTCTAAATGCCACATGAACTCGCGATGCGTAAAATGTGCTGCCTCACATGCAACAAAGGATTGCAGAAAAAACAGGGACACCCCCCCGACCCCCGAAGTGTTGTAACTGTGGGACTGTGGGACACCCAGCCAGCTATAAAGGCTGCAAAACATACTTACAGATCATTAACGCAAGAAACAGAGCACGTAGGACCAATGGTGATGTAAATCATCCTGACAGACACCCCAGACCTCAGCATACCAACCCGATTCTGCCTGCTCGGCAATCATCATTTCCTACCAACTCGCTTCCGCCTGCTCGGCAACCCTCAATTCCTACTACAGCCCCGGAACGTCTGACACCGACGCCGCCCCCGCGACAAGCACTGAACCCCAACCCAAACTCGACTTCCCTCAGAGAAACGAACGACCCGAAACTGACCCTGACCTTGACAACACCTGCTAAACAAACTACAAAGCAACCTTCTCCACAACCGACTCA